>JAYJMB010014895.1:0-45598 GCA_036873735.1 Pouteria campechiana
CTATACACACACACACACACACACATATATATAGGAAAAAGCCTCTAAATAACTGGTTGCTAGGTTTTTTTGGCAACTGAGCTCCCAACTGTCCTATTTTGCTCTAGGGATTATAGTCATTGGTTGCTGAGTGCTGCTTTACATAGCCTCATTTGTGCACAGGAGATGCTCTTCCCCAAGCCCTCATTTCTCTCACTTCCTCCTGCTCCAGCAATGAGAAAACCCCAAAAAGGAGAAAACTCCAAACCTTGAATTTGCAAACACCATCTTCCTCTATCTTCCTCCCGCTCTTGCCAATTGAAAATGGCAACAACTTTTCCCTCCAACCCAATCCCAAGTAGCCCTTCCCTCCGATGAAGCCCAACACCGACAGGTTCTCCCTCCTCTCTCTTCCAAACACTTGATCCACCCCTCTTTCCTCTATTTCTTCTCCTTCTCTCACAACTATAATGGAGGTGCGCGGTTTAGTTAAGGTCGGGGTTGCTAATTGTTATACTAGTCGAGGTCGCTAGCGGTAGACTTTGTCAGGCATTCAAGCTTGTTTAGTTGAGGTGATTCAAGTGATACATAGAATTTATATTTTATCTTCTCCTCATTTTTCCCTTACATGTTAAAAAGTTGGGCACTAAATAAACTCAACACAGCCATGTATCTCAATGGAGCTTAAAAGAAGTTATCTTTCTTTATTTAATCATCTATAAGCATCATTTACAAAAAAGTCAATAGAGCCATCTAGTTATGAAAAAAATTGATGATGAGGATATGTCCAAAGTTATAGAAGCCAATGCTAATGCTTTATCAAAAGGTGCAGATACATCAAATATAGTAATAAACTTCATCCTAGTAGCCTCTAATGATATAAAAACTAGCCTAGGAAGTTTAATACTGAAATGACGCATACGAGTTTTATAACCATTATGCGAAGTGTTGTGGATTTAATATTAAAAAAGATCAAATGAGGTTAAAAACTAAAGAAATTTCTTATCGTATTTTTAGATGTTCAAAATTTGGAATCCAGGTTGAAAAGTGTATGAGACATGAGGATTAGCAGGTTGAGGCACAAAATATAACTCATTGTAATAGTAGTGCTGCCCTAACCATAAATAAAGGCTTGGTCAGATTGAATGGACAATTACAAAATTTATAAAAGTTCATAATCATAAGTGTGAAACTCTTATTAAGTCATAATGCCTATGATCACACAAGAGAATTCCACATGTTCGATTGGATCTTATGGAACTTTAAAGATGTGGATATGGGAGTCACTAGAATAATTAACTTTTTACGATTGAAGCAGGAGGTGTGTCTCAATTAGGTTTTTTACACAATGATGCTAGAAAAGCTTTACAAAGAAGACAAGAAAATTATGATGCATGCAAGAATGCTTTGCATAAAAGCTTTCATGAAAAGACAATGGAAGATGCAAACTTTAGTTTTGAGATGAACATTGATGGCAACAAATATTTATTATCTTGTTTTTAGGTAGATGGCATATCAAAAATGGATTATGAGATTTTTAATGATGTCATTTGTTTGATATTACATATAAGATAAATAAATATGATATGTCATTTGGACCATTTGTAGGTGTAAATCATCATAAAAAGTCAATATAACTTGGTGTTGGGCTTCTTTTGGGTAAGGCTATTGATGATTTCAAGTGGTTTTTTAAGACATGCTTAAATGTCATAGGTGAATTTCCTTCAAAAGCAACAATAATTGATCAGGACCCAACAATTATGACAACAGTTGATGAAGTTTTCCCATAATCTCATCACCAACTATGTATTTGGCATATTAACAAAAAGTTACCTGAGAAGTTGGGGCATATAATTCATAGTAATCCAGATTTTGTATCATCTTGGAAAGTTTGCATTTGAGGGTCTAAAAGTATTGATGAAATTGAAGAGAAATGAAAATTATTGATTGAATGGTATGGCTTGCAGTTGAACAAATGGTTACATGATATGTACAATATCCGCAATATGTGGATGCCAACTTACTCACGGTATTTTCTCAACTAGTATGACAACTATAGGTAGAAGTGAAAGTGTAAATTCTATGTTTGATGGATTTACAAATCATAAGACTAATTTGCTTGAATTTGCTAGAGGGTATGAAATAGAAGTTGAGAAAGGCCATGAAGTGGAACTACAAGCTGATGTGCTACCTCGTATGGAATGTCTGTCATGAAAATAGAGCATGCAATTGAAGTTGCGACGGGAAGAATCTACACTCATGAGGTATTTAAAGAGTTTCAAATAGAAGTTGAGAAAAATAGTTATTATAATGTTGAGCTTGAACAAGTGGATGATGGTGTTGAGTTATGGCATGTATTCAGGTTTGGTAATAAGCATACTGAGCAAAAATGTTTGGTGGAGTGGAATGTGAATAAAGCAACTGCAAATTATCCTTATCAACTATTTTTATTTAATGGCATTGCATGCAAGCATATTATTGCTTTTTTTTATTTAAAAAAATTTTCAATATGCCTTCAAGCCATATATTAAAGCGATTAACACACAATGCAAAAGTCCGAATCTCAAATGTTATATATTTATCCATAAGAAAAATAGAAGAATCTTGTATGCTGCATGGGTTTATGTTAGGACAACAATGAAAATGGTTTTTAAATGAATTAATAAAGCTAATATCAGCGTATGAGATAATACAAGATCTATTTGAGAAAGGAAAGGCTACCATTTTGAATTTACCTAAAGAGGACAGCGAACATGGAGCTATGGGAAATCAATTGGGCAAAGATCAATGGCAGAATTAGCTAAAGAGTGTGATGGTGATAATTTTATGGCAAGTGGAGGTGACACTGATGACAATTTTTTGTTACAGTAATTTGGCACATCTGGAAAGTTATCTATATAGGATTCCCAATCTTATGGTATCCTTGACCCACATATAGTTCAAAGAAAGGGATGAATAAATAAGAGATGCAAATCATCACTAGAGTAACCAAAAGTTGTTGGTTGGCTGTGTCGTGGGTGTTGGAAGGTGGTGGTGGGGCATAATAAAAGAATATGTCCTTTATATAAAGTGGATAATGCACCAAAAAATGAAGAAGGTGAAATTCGAATGCTTAGGGGTAGAGGAACATTTCATGGAAGAGGAGGTTGATTACTAATACTTGCCTTTTATATTGCATATAAGTTCTGATTTATTTACACTTAATTCTGGTTATCATTGTCTTACAGGTAGCATATCTCAAATACATTAAATGGATCTTGCTTATGGGGGTACTAGCAACCTCAATAGTAGTAATATTAGTCAAAGAAAACCCCATTATAAATGTGGTGTAAAAGTTATTCTATTGATCTTTACTACAATAAAAAATTTAGGAAGGCATTTTTTCGTTGCCCTTATTATTTTGTATGTAGTAGCTTAATGTAATGTTTACATTTGACATTAATAGTAGCGCCCTAACATATGTGTTTTTCATGTAGGATGGAAACAAGTCTTGCAACTTTTTTGAATGGCTTTATCCTCAAGTTATACTGTAGCAGGATAATAAAAGCTTTAAGGAAAAGCATGATGGAAACAATGAAGTCAAAAGTCCAGAGCAGTTTGCTACTATGAATGAGGATATTAAAAAAGAGCTGAAGATGTTAAACTTAAAGTTTCCAATAGTTGAGGAAAGGCTTCACAAGTTAACATTTTATATGAAATTGATCTATGTCCTCTTAGATTTTA
Organism: Pouteria campechiana; assembly: GCA_036873735.1. NCBI lineage: Eukaryota > Viridiplantae > Streptophyta > Magnoliopsida > Ericales > Sapotaceae > Pouteria > Pouteria campechiana. The sequence goes on from JAYJMB010014895.1 coordinate 3,703, forward strand.
TTATATGGAACAATCTTATGTAATAAGCTTAGTTGATTTAGTACATTTTTATTTTTTGTAATGATGGATGTGCCATTAAGAGTTACTGTTTAAAGCTTGTGGTTATCTTTTCTTTGCAAATAACTGAAGGTAGGCTTTATGATGGCAATGAATACATATTGTAAGCTTAGTCATTGTAAAATATTTGAGTCTAATTTTAAGGCAATAGACTATTGGTCTTGTGTCTTAAATCTACACATACTTTTTTTATGCCATTTTCTACGGTTTCATTGGTATAGTTAGAATCTAAAGACAGTTAGTAAACAACAAAAGTAACAAGAAAGTGATCCTCTTGCTGTTGGTCTCTAACTGAATGGTAGTTCAAGAGGGGTGGGGGTGAATTGATCTTCTAAAACTATTGGCAAATAAATGACTATATGTGTTTAAAATGAGAAAGAGAATAACTTCCAACACATACACAACATTTTTATAGTGGTTCGGCCCTTCCTGGGTTCCTATTCCACTTCTCTAAGTCAAGTCTTTTTTACTGAACTTAGATTCCACTATAACACTTATTGGTTCTACAAGTTCACTAACAACTTACTGATTTTTTAAGTTCACCAGAAATTCTTACATGTTAGTTTTCAAGCCAACTAGAAACTTTTACAAATAATTGGTTTTATAGAGCTTACCAACTAAGTCTTGATTTTTCAAAATGAATATATAATAATAATGCCTCTTATTTAGGCTAACATGTATAAAAGCTAAAACTTTAATTGAAAGAACAAAGTAAGCAATGAGATCAAATTCAAACTTATTATGAAGTTGATGTAGATCTAATGTTAAGGATTCTGAATGCTTTGGCAGTGACGTAGCAGATGGAGTTGAATGCTAGAATGTTATGAATTCTCTTCTCGTAATCAACAAATTGATTTTCAGTGTGATCTCTCTATTATTGTAATTATTGTCTTAATCTTTTTTATATATGATTTGAATTTTTAGCTGTTGTAACTTTTGGCATCATTTTCAAACAAGTTAGGCAGGTTTGGTGATGACTTCTATGTGTTTTCGTAGTTTAGAAATTCTGAGTAGAGTGCTCAGAACCCCTGTGTTTTGGTTTATGCCTTAATAGAATTTCTGAGGTGGTTTATGCCTTCTGTAGTAAGTGGATTTTTAGCAGTATTCTTTTCAGAGTTTCTGTCTGTTATATTAATCTTCAATGGATATATTCTGAACTTTTGAAAAACCTTTCAGCAACTTCTGATTCATTTTTGTAACATAAACTTTGATCTTGATATTTTTCTTTGACTCATATCTTTTTGGAAACTGTCTTTTGAAAATGTCAGCATTCTGCATTGTTTCTATGTAGGTTAATTTTCTTCTAAGTTGTTTCCGAGTAACCTCTAAGTTGCTTATGAAGTTTGGGCTTTGCTTCTTTATGTCTTCATGATTTATGCTTTTCTTGAACATATCTCTGAGAGTGCTTCTGACTACATTGATTCACAGTTTCTGCACTATTTTTGTGCATCGTGACATGTTCTGCATTACTTCTATGTAATATTTTTTCACTTCTACGTTACTTCTGTTACTTGATGAGTTCTTCTGTCATGGTTCTGATTACTTAACTTATCTTCTGGGTTGTTTCTATGTGGTGTGACAACTTTGACTTATCTTCTGGGTTGTTTTTGTGTGGTGTGACAACTTCTTTGCTTTGTTTTTGAGTAGTGTAGTAGTGTTCCTAATTGCTTCTGTGCAGCGTGATGATACTTCTGCATTACTTTTGTGTATTATATCTATATTCTGTTTGATTTCTATGTAGCATTAAGTTTCTTCTGTCATGCTTCTGTATAATTGACTTGTCTTTTGTGCTTCTTCTATGTTTCTTCTGATGTTCGATTTTGATTCTAAAGAAGTTCTAAGATGCTTCTAATCTGGTTCTGAATTACATCTGGTTACTTCTGAGTAATTCTAATTACGTTGTAACTTTTGATCTTTTCATGCTATGTCTTTAAAAAATTCTTAATTACTTTTTATTTGAGCATTCCTTTATTACTTTTCTTAATCTATTTTTGATATTAATACTGCAACACTTAGAAAGTAATTTGTTGGTACATTGATTCTTCACTCATTTATTTACTTATCATTAAAATGAAGTTATTTAATCTCATTCAGCATCAAAATCAAGCATAGTAAAGGGGTTAGACTTAACAATCTCCCCTTTTTTATGATGACAAAATATTTGAGTGATAACATTTTTTAAAAAATTATTTCAAAATATGCAATTTATTCCTTAGTGGGGGCTCCCCCTGCATGGGTAAGCTCCCCCTAAGTATATACTCTGAGTATTCTATTTTTCTCTCCCTTTTTGTCATAATCAAAAAGAATGTAGTAAAACGGAAGAATTGTATTATCATGATAAAATTTTATATAACAATAATTACAAAGTAAAGATTCATCATATAATAGAAAAGATAATTGATAATGAGATACATTACATAAGAAATAACTAGAAGATGTGAGTTTTAAGTATAGTAGTCAATTCTTGATTTTCTAGTGGATGTGAGAGGGAAGAAATGGGGGTTATCAAAAGAGAGAATAGAAGTCTCTGTGGTTGTGGAGGTTGAAGGTTTTGTGGGAGATGACTTGGGTTTAGAAACAACTTTCTTGATCTTAAAAGGAAGAGGAGGAGGAATGAAAGTGAGATCTTTTGGAATTGCAATGGGGGGTTCATGAGTGTATGCAATTGGTCCATAGTTAGTGACAAGGATGAAATCAATATGATCTCTAAAAGTTGGATCCAGTAACTCAGGAAAGACTGGATGAAGTCATTTTAAGATGTTTTCTATGTCAACATTCATCCTTATAATGTATTCTTCATGGGTCATTGTTATGTGAGATAGAGGAGCCTTTGTGTTCCTTTGGAGGTGAAATTCTTGACTTCTTCTTGGGTTTGGGCTGGATAGTTTGTTGTAAGGGAATAAAGGGTGGTTTTTTGGATGGTTTTGGTTTTGGGATTGGTGAGGTTTTTAGTTTTCTGGTTTTCCTTGGTTTTGGAGGTGGCGTTTGGGAAGGTGAAGTTTTTGATTTTCTGGCTGTCTTTGGAGGAGATGATATTTTCAGTTTTGGAGTGGGTCATTGTTATGTGAAATAGAGGAGCCTTTTGTGTTCTTTTGGAGGTGAAATTCTTGGCTTCTTCTTGGGTTTGGGCTGGATAGTTTGTTGTATGGGAATAGAGGGTTATTTTTTGGATGGTTTTGGTTTTGGGATTGGTGAGGTTTTTGGTTTTCTGGTTTTCCTTGGTTTTGGAGGTGGCTTTTGGAAAGGTGAAGTTTTTGATTTTCTGGCTGTCTTTGGAGGAGATGATATTTTCAGTTTTGGAGTGGGTGCTGCTTTGGGAGAATTGACCCATATTTTGTGAGAAAGAGATTGATCAGCAAGCTCAGGATAAGGAAGTGGAAATTGTCAGTAATGGCTTGTAAATTTTCTGCAAAATAGAACAAATATTCTTCCTCAATTATGAAGATATTGTTGAAAGGTCCTAAGGGAGATAGAAATACTATTCTAGTAGGTCTTGATGCTGGAAGCATCTAAAGAAGCTTTTTAGTGTATGCATCTTAAGAAGATGTTGACTGAGGAATGTTGATATCATGACACTTGGGTGGATTTAGGGATCAATATAATTTTAGAAAGAGTATTCTGATCCATGATTTGTGGACATGGAAGTGTAGAAGGGTGAATGTAAAGGTTGTGAGCTATAAACATTCTGGCAATGTTAGAATTTATCTTTGATTGAGCAACAATTTAGAATATATGAGTTTGTTTAGATGATAGATGCGAAGAAGGATATCACAATTTTCTTCTTTTGGTTATGGAGTTTTTGGAGTGGGTGGTCGACAAATTGAAGGTGTATCCCATTCTTCGAGGATTTCATCAATTCGTTCAGGAATGAGTTCTCCTGACAAAAAAAAGATCTTTTAGAGTCCAATCAAAGTATTGTGGAAGAAAAGAGGTGATTCAAAGTGGAACTTCAATAAGATACTTTCCATACTTGACTAGGTTCAAACTTTTCATACTTCAAAAATTTTGAATGGAAGCCACCTTTGATCAACATGGTTTAGCAAAACTAGTTGGGGGTTCACCAAGTGAAGACCCAAACATTCACTTAGCCATGTTTTACAAGATCAGTGATAGAGTAAAAATGAATGGAATACCAGATGATGCCATCAGATTGAGACTCTTTCCTTTCTCATTGAGAGACAAAGCAAGAAGTTGGCTGCGGAGTTTACAACTAGGAAGCATAACAACATGAGATGAAATGGTGGGAAAATTCCTAGCAAAATTCTTTCCTCCAACCAAGACTGCTCAACTGAGAAGTGAGATTGACCAATTCAAGAGCCATTGTATGAGTGTTGGGAGAGATTTAAGGATTTACTTAGAAGATGTCAATAACACAATTTTTCAGACTGGCTATAGATTCAGTTATTCTACAATAGGTTGAATAGCCAAACAAGGACAATAGTAGATGCTACATTTGGTTGCTCACCAATAGCCAAAACTAAAGCAGAGGCATACGAACTACTTGAGGATATTTCAGTGGCCAAATGAGAGAATATGGTAAGGAAAGTGGCAAGTTGTTTTGAAGTGGATCCGATTACAGCTTTAACAGCACAGATGTCTTCATTGACACATCAAATGGCCATTGCTAGTTCAGTACCTAAGGGAGTAGCAATTGTAGGAGAAACCTCTTCTTCTTCTTTGCCAATTGAAACATATACCATCGAAGATCCAAGCAGAGAAGAGGTGCAATACATCAACAAGGGCTACAGCAATTTCTGAGAAAATAATATGCAGAATCCATACCATCCTAGGAATTGGAGAAATCAGGATAACCTTCCCTATGAAAAATAAAGGAAAAATTTTAATCATCCTCCTGGATTTCAATATTCACATCAACCCCAAAATTAGTCTTAACTATCTGAAAAGAATCCATCCTTGGAAGATCTTATGGGCACTTTTATTCAGGAAAGTCGGAGCAGGTTTACAAGGAATGAGGCGAGACTTGATAATGTGGAGACAAACATGGAAAATATCAATGCTTTCATTAAGTCTCTAGAAACACAGATCAAGCAAATTGCTAGCTCATCTAGTAATTCAAACAGAGATTCTTTTCCAAGCAACATAGAGAAGAATCCAAGACAGCATTGCAATGCTATGGTGTTAAGAAGTGGAAGAGAACTGGAATCAAAAATGCAAGTAAAGATTGAGATATTCAAAAAACACTCTTCAAAGAATGAAAATCTAGAATCAAGAGAGGAACAAGAAAAACCTAAGAAAGAAGAGTACAAACCAAGGAGAATTGCATTTCCTGACAATCCCCCTATTTTGCAACCCAAGCTTCCTTTTTCTCATTGATTCTAAAAGAAGAAGATTGATGAACAATTCAAAACGTTTCTGGACATGTTCAAAAAGATCCACATCAATATTCCATTTGCAAAAGCTCTAGAGTAGATGCCCAATTATGCTAAATTTATGAAGGAGATAATGTCTATGAAGCGGAAGTTGGAGGAATTTGAAACTGTGAACTTGATAGAGTAATGCAGTGCAATTCTTCAGAGAAAACTTGCTTAGAAATTGAAGGATCCAGTTTCACTATCCCTTGTACTATTGGAAATTCATCTTTTCATAAAGCATTATGTGATTTAAGAGCATCAATTAATTTAATGCCTTTGTCTATTTTTTAGAAACTAGGAATTGGGGAAGTGAAGCCGATAACAATAACATTGCAGCTTACCTATAGATCTTTGACTTATCCATGGGGGATTATCGAAGATGTGTTGGTAAAGGTGGATAAGTTCATCTTTCTAGTGGACTTTGTTGTGCTAGACATGGAGGAAGATCATGAAGTGCCCTTGATATTGGGAAGCCTATTTCTAGCTACAGGAAGGGTGCTGATTGATGTCCAGAAAGCAGAGCTAACATTGAGGATAAATGATGAGTAGGTAAACTTTAATATTTACTATTCTATGGATTTCCCTCTTGAGAATAAAACATGCAATAAAATAGAAGTTTTGAATGAGTGCATTAATTCTGTATTCACTAACGAATGCATTCAAGATCCTTTGGAAAACTACATTTCAAACTCAGTTAGCCAAGAAAACACAATCTCTAGAGATGTGCTTGAGTACATTTCAGCATTGGAACTAGTTTTTATAGAAAAAACCGATAAGAAATTGGAAACACTAGAGGAGAACTCACTAGTTGAAAAATTGAAGGCTAACACAACGCTGAAGTAGCTACATAAACATTTTAGGTATGCATATTTAGGCAATAATTCTTCTTTTCCAATGATTATTTCTTCCTCTTTATCAAGTTTGGAAGAAGAAAAGTTGTTGCAAATCTTGAGAGAGCACATATCAGCAATCACATGGTTAATACATGACATCAAAGTGATAAGCCCAATAATTTACATGCACAAAATTCTACTAGAAGAATCATCCAAGCCATTGAGAGAACCACAGAGGAGGCTTAACCCGACAATGAAAGAGGTAGTAAGATCAGAGGTATTGAAGTTGTTGAAAGTAGGTATTATATACATTTTCTCCGACAATGAGTGGGTAAGTCCGATTTATTGTATAACAAACAAAGGAGGTGTGACTATAGTTAAGATGCAAACAATGAGTCAATTCATACACGGACTATCACGAGTTGGAGAGTGTGTATTGACTATTAAAAACTGAACAAAGCAACTTTGACAGGACCATTTTTCGTTACCGTTTATTGACCAAATGTTGGACTGCTTGGCAGGACATGAATATTGCTACTTTCTTGATGGTTATTTTAGGTATAACCAAATTGTGATCGCCTAGAAGATCAAGAAAAAATAACTTTTACTTGTCCTTATGCTACCTTTGTATATAGGAGAATGCCTTTCGGATTGTGTAATGCCCCAGCCAGCTTCTAATGTTGTATGATGGCAATTTTTCACGATATGGTAGAGGAAATACTAGAAGTATTTATGAATGATTTTTTTGTGTTTGGGTCTACTTTTGACCAATGTTTGCACAATCTATCTCTTGTATTACAACACTATGAGAAAACCAATCTGGTTTTAAATTGGGAGAAATGTCATTTCATGGTCAGAGGAGGAATAATGTTAGGACGTAAGGTATCTTCGCAAGAATTGGAAGTGGATCATGCAAAAATAGCTATTTAAGAACAATTTCTGTCTCCGATCACAGTAAAGGGTATTCATAGTTTTTTAGGGCACACTGGGTTTTATCAAAGATTTATTTAGGATTTTTAAAAAATTACAAAACCATTATGTAATTTCCTTGAAAAAGATGCTTTATTTGACTTTGACAATGATTGTTTGCAAGCATTCCACATATTAAAAGAGAAATTGATTCCTATACCAATTCTGACAATGCCCAACTAGGATGAACTGTTCAAGGTGATTGCGATGCTAGTGCTATGGCATTAGGTGTAGTTCTGGGTGAAAAGCATGACAAGATCTTTTGGGCAATCTACTATGCAAGCCAGACTCTAGATGATGCATAGAAGAATTACACTATAACAAAAAAAGAGATGCTAGCCATAGTGTTTGCTTTGGAGATATTCAAATTCTACATCATTGGATCGAAGGTGGTAGTGTATACTAACCACACTACAATCCGATATCTAATTGCAAAAAAAGATGTCAAACCTAGACTAATCCGATGGATACTCTTATTACAAGAATTTGATTTGGAAATTTGGGATAAGAAGGGAAGTGAAAATGTAGTGGCAGATCATTTATCAAGGTTGGAACAGCCCAAAGCGGAAACATCAATTGAGGAGAGATTTCTCGATGAACGACTTTTTACTTTGAGTGGAATTTTTCCATGGAATGCAGATTTTGTGAACTTCCTAGCATGTGGAACTTATCCTTCAAACATTAAAGGGCAGAGGAAGAAGAAATTTTTACATGATGTCATAGCATATCTTTGGGATGATCTGTTCCTATTCAAGAGGTGCGTAGATCAGATGATGCGGAGATGCATCCCTGATGAAGAAGTTCAAGACATCCTCTAGAGTTGTTATTCATATGCATATGGCAGCCATCATGGTGCTGATAAAACTGCTACAAAAGTTTTACAATATAGGTTCTATTGGCCTCCACTTTTCAAGGATAGTTATAAAAACATAAAAACCTGTGATCGCTGTCAGCGAATGGGAACAATTTCAAGGAGAAATGAGATGCCACTGATGAATATTCTTGAAGTGGAAGTTTTTGATGTCTGGGGAATTGACTTCATGGGACCATTTCCAATTTCTAGCGATCATTCATACATTCTACTTACTGTCAAATACGTTTCAAAGTGGGTGTAAGTAGTAGCTACATCAACAAATGATGCAAAAGTAGTGTTAAAGTTTTTACAGAAACGCATATTCACAAGGTTTGGGACGCCATGAGCAATCTTCAATGATGGAGGTTCCCATTTTTGTAACAAACTATTCAATAACTTACTATCTAAGCATGGTGTGAGACACAAGGTGGCGCTTGCTTATCATCCACAGGCAAAAGGACTAGCTGAGATGTCTAAACGGGAGATAAAACAGATACTGGAAAAGACTGTCAAATGGAATCATAAAGACTAGTCAAGGAGATTGGACAATGCACTTTGGGCATACCGAACGGCATACAAAACACCAATTGGCATGTCAACATATTGAATAGTTTTTGGCAAAGCCTGCCATCTTCCATAAAACTGGAGCATAAGGCATACTAGGTAGTGTGGAAGTTCAATTTGAATTTGGAAGCTTTGGGTCAAAAATGGATGCATCAATTGAATGAGTTGGAGGAATTTTGACAATAAGCTTATCAAAAAACCAGAATTTATAAGGAAAGGATGAAGAGATGGCATGACAAGCTCCTTATCAACTATGAATTCCAATAAGGACAACAAGTTCTGCTTTTTAATTTGAGACTGAAACTATTTCCTGGAAAGCTGAAATCAAGGTGGTCAGGATCGTTTGTTGTCAATAAAGTATTCCTTCATGGTGCAGTGGAGTTATGGATGCCAGACGGGCGAACATTTCAAGTAAATGGCCAACAAATCAAGGATTGTTTTGGACACAAGAGCAAAAGTGGGGAAGTGACCCAGTTGAAGGATGGAGAGTGAAGTGGAAAGCAGTCAGGCTGAGGACTTTAAACTAAGAACTTCTTAGGAGGCAACCCAAACTTTTGATTTTTCTTCTGATTTAAATTTTTAGGAGTAAAATAATTGGCTTTAGTCATAAGCATGTCAATAGCTAATAATTATTGTTTCAGTTCTACATAATTCAATTTAAATTATTGATTCTTCACTTTATATGGCCTTGTATATTTGAATCCAATAATGACCTATTGTTTTATGAATTGTAGGTAAAGCTCATGTTGAAAATAGATGAGGAGCAAGACAAGTAAAAGAACATAAGACAAAATCGACACTGGAGCAACATATGGAAAAAGGCAACAAGGATTAAGCAAAAGATTTGGAGGACATGGAGCTTAAATCATATAAATCCAGGCAAGGAATCATACTTGGCAGGGTGAAGAATCAAGGGGATAAATTTTTAAAAAAGCTATATGGGCACTCAGGCGACCAAAATGGTGCTCAAGCACCACTCAAGTAGATGTCATATAGCCTAGACCAGTGATTTGGTGCTCAAGTGCTGCTCCTCTCCCATTCCCACTTCAAAAACATGAACGGTTCATGTTATGCCCATTCGACCCTCCTTCAAGCACCTCCCTTCATTCTTCCTTGTTTGAGCTTCCCATCCCGAGGTTCTTCAACTTCCATTACAAGCATTTTCTTCCTTGTCCAAGCCATCACCTTCATTCTCTATAACAACTTCATCTTCCAAACATATCATTGCCCGCTCAAAGCCATTTTCGAAGTTGGGTTTCACGGATTGGGAAGACGAATCTCGGAATCAGGTGAAAAGCAAAATAAGATATTTTACTTATTCAACTTTCTTGATTCAATTTCTCTTATTAAGATTTCATGGTGGATTTGAGAAGTTGAGGTGTTGGAAGGTTGGATTTTCACAAGTGAACATGGGGTGTTCGATGAAATGCTTGAAGAGAAGTGTTTGTGAAATTTTCATGATCCTTGTTATGAGTGAGGGTGTTTGAATTGTGGTTTTGTATTGGAATGATCTTGGATGCTTCATTGAAGGAGGAACTGCTAGTTTATGGAAGTGCATGCTTTGTGCTCGATGAATTGCCTTTGTATAAAAAGATCACTCTTTTATGTAGTTTCAATAACTTCTCATTTTCCATTGAGTGATATTGTTTGACTATCATAACTCGGTGAAGCAAACAATCATGCCTCCTAGAAAGTTAACTTCCATCGGACCATCTAAGAAAAGGAAAACTGGATAATCTAATCCACCAATTAAGCCTACATTTGTCAATGACACTACAATTGGAAATTTTCAAAGATCATTTGTAAGTAGGAAATGTATCCCAAAAAGGGGATTTGGTTCTCTTGCAAGGAGTATCAATGATATAATCAGTGCCAAAAACTGGTAGCTATTTGCAGCCTAACCAAGTCCGATTGTAGTGCCAGTCATTCGAGAGTTTTATGCTAACATAAGAGAACAAAATAAGGAAGATCCGCAGTGACTGAAAGCATTGGTTAGAGGCTAAATGATACCACATGACAGATTCTCCATCAATCAAATCTACACTATTGAAGATATAGAGAATGATGCCTACTCGGATTGGATAGAAGAAGGGCCCAATTATGATGCAGTCATAGATTTCCTAGCAAAACCAGGAACACAATGGAAGAAACATAAGGACAAAGTATTCAACTTCTCAACAAGTTAGCTAAAACCAAAAGTAAGGCATGGCAGTACTTCATTTCGGTAAAATTGTTGCCAAGTCTCCATTTCACAGAAGTAACAAGGGAAAGGGTGTTACTTAACGACGCCATTCAAAATGAGCTGTCCATTGATGTAGGAAGAGTAATCAAAAGATCAATCATTTCATTCATTATGGGGTGCATGACAAGTGGTTTGGGACACCCTTCACTCCTCTATGAACTATGCTTGATAGCTGGGGTTTTTACGAGTGCATCTGAAGAAATCCAACAACCACTTCCAAAGATGACCTCTGCAATAATTCAATATTTTAAGAAGTTGAGCAGTACTACAAGAGAGGCTGGTCTGTCTGATGCACCAAGCTCTTCCTAACAAAATCCACCAATATCACCCCCTTCTGGTGTACCCACTATGGCTGAGTTAAAGAATTGAATAGAAGGAATGCAATCTTTATAGGGGCAGATGATGAAGGAGCAAAGGCAATAGTTTCAATATATGGTGGACTATACTAGTGCTTTAAATGTCATGTTCTAATCTTATAGCATGTCGCAGAGCACTAGTTCAGTAGTCTTCCCCACCCCACCCACTTTCCTTCACTCAACTTTGAAGGGGAGTCTAAGGAATGGGATGAGGAGGATGATGCATGATGACGTATATCAGGGAAGTCCTCCTTTTATCATGTTTATTCAACATTGAGGACAATGTCTATTTTTAAGTTTGGGGGTGGGTATCAATTGTGTGTTTATTGGTCTAGTTTGTTTGCCTTTATCACTCTTAGCTATGTTTGTGTGTTTCTAGGGGAATCTAGTTTATGTTTTATGCTTTGTTATTATATTTTATGTGTGCGATTAGTTCTTCTAGTATTTTGTGTTGATGGGTATGTTGGTTGATCATTATCATTAAAAGAAACTAATGTTATGAACAAAGCTTTTGGTTTTACAGTGGCTTAGAAAGAAAAAGAAGAAAGTCAAAAGTGTCTAATGCTCAACTTGAATACTAGTCTATTTTACTTAAGATCCCTTACACATTTGATCACCGTAGCCATTCTCTTTATATTCATTGAGTACTTAGAATTAATTTAGGTGACTAAGAATGCATAGTTCAATTGGAACTTTAGAATTCATTGCAATTTTTAGTTGAGATGAATAGTAGATAAAGAAAAGCTTGGATGAGAACTCATAAACTAACCAGGGGGACCATATCTTCATGAAGTGAAAAGAAAATAAGTTTGGGTGTGTGGTAGTAATATAACCCAAAAATTTCAGAGAGATCACATTCCCAAGAATTTAAAAGAAGATAATTGTGAAGAGTGTGATAGTAATACAACCTACAAAGAATGCAAAAATTTTCAGGGGGATCACATTCTAAAGAATTCAGAAGAAAATAATGATGAAAAGTGTGATAGTAATACAACCTATAAAGAAAACAAGAAGAGTTCAAAAGCTACATGTATATCTAGTATAATTTCTCTTGAATTATGAATTCATAGAGTCTGCATTACACATGCATTGATTAGATGCTTGAATGAACCTAAGTAGGAAATGAATTAAAGTGAAATGGCTATAATTATTTGCACATGCACAAAGGAATTAAAAGTAGACATGATAATGTTTGAGTTGGAATTTCAGACATGAATGGCATTCCGAAGTTTTACTTTCAGCCATGCTAATCCTTTTGAGGTCTTTGAATAATGAATTTAATCAATGTTGCCTTGATGTTTGATCTGGAAGTTAGGTCTATGAGTTTTGCTCAAGGATAAGCAAATGAGTAAGTTTGAGGGTATTTGGTAAGTGAATTATATTCTCTTATATCTAGTATTAAACAAGCTTATTTACTTGTTAATACTTGAGAATTTATAAGCTTGGGCTTTGCTTCTTTATGTCTTCATGATTTATGCTTTTCTAGAACATATCTCTGAGAGTGCTTCTGACTACATTGATTCACAGTTTCTGCACTATTTCTGTGCATCGTAACATGTTCTGCATTACTTCTATGTAATGCTATTTCGCTTCTGCGTTACTTCTATTACTTGATGAGTTCTTCTGTCATAGTTCTGATTACTTGACTTATCTTCTGGGTTGTTTCTGTGTAGCGTGACAACTTCTTTGCTTTGGTTCTAAGTAGTGCAACAATGTTCCTCATTGCTTCTGTGCAGCATGATAATATTTCTGCATTAGTTTTGTGTATTATATCTATGTTTTATTTGACTTTTGTGTAGCATTAAGTTTCTTCTACCACGCTTCTATATAATTGACTTGTCTTCTATGCTTCTTCTGTGTTTCTTATGATGTTTGATTTCGATTCTGAAGAAGTTTTGTGATGCTTCTAATCTGGTTCCGAATTGCATTTGGTTACTTCTAAGTAATTTTAATTTATTTTTAACTTTTGATCTTTTCATGCTACTTCTCTAAGCAATTTCTAAATTATTTTTATTTGAGCATTCCTTTATTACTTTCTTTAATCTGTTTTTGATATTAATATTGCAACACTTAGAAAGTGATTTGTTAGTACCGTGATTCTTCACTCGTTTGTTTGTTCAATATCAAAACTAAGTTATTTAATCTCATTCGTCATCAAAATCAAGCTTAGTAAAGGGACTAAACTTAACACTTGCATCCATTTCTAAGTGCAAAATGCATTTCTGATGAAGTTTTGATGAACTTTTAGTGAAGTTCTGAAGTTCACAGAAGATCATAGAAGTTTTAAAAAACTTCTAGTAAAGTTCTGAAGTTCCATGGCACATAGAAGTTCAAAGAAGTTCCAAAGAACTTCTGGTGAAGTTCTGAAGTTCCATGGCAATGAAAAAAGAGAACTCTAGTGAAGTTTTGAAGTTCAGTTCATAGAAGTTCTGAAGAAAGTTCTGAAGTTCCATGACAATGAATAAAGAGAACTCTAGTGAAGTCCTGAAGTTCACAGAAGTTCCATGGCAATAAATACACAGAACTTCTAGTGAAGTTCTGAAGTTCAGAGAAGTTCATAAAAGTTTCACAACAATGAATACACAGAACTTCTAGTGAAGTTTTGAAGTTCGTAGAAGTTCATAAAAGTTCTAATGAACTTCTGGTGTTCGTTTTGAGCCACGACACTCAAGTTTTTGGCTCATCAAAAGTTCATCAAAATTCCTTAGAATTTCATTAAAAGTAGTTCAAAAGTGCATTTTGCACTTTGAAATGGATGTAGGAGGATTACTTGAGTGTCACGGGTCATTAGAAGTTACTTAGTTCAGAAGTGCATTTACCTAATAATTTTTTTCACCAAAAGGCATTACAGCCAATATAATGAAACCCTAATATCCAAAGATTAAGAAATTACAAAATCACCCCTAAAATAATAAAAATTAAAATTTAATATAATTTTATTGGTGAAAATGAAAAAGTGCCATTTTGACCCCCTAAACAATGGAATTTGACCAAAATCATGTAGGCACTGTACAAAGATGGCATTTTGCTCGAAAAGCCATTTTCACCCAAAAATTTTATTTTTTTTATCGAAAACTGATAATATTGGCTTTTTGATCCATCAAAGCCATGTAATCTCACTCCTTTTGCACTACATCAAATATGAATGTAGAAATCTTGGTGAAAACATGGAGAATAAACAAAGATTAAAGGATATGTGGACAACAATAAAGTTACAGAAATGAAAGAATATGTGAATAGCAAGTCAATGTTGCAGCACAGGATTTCAATGCTTCAGCATTTAGCCAAAAGGCGAGTAGCAAGTTTTATACCGCGACATTGAATTTTATATCACGGCAGTCGAATGAAGGATGCAACATACAAGACAGGCAATAGTTTTATGTTGCGACATTGGATTCCAATGCCACGGTTGAAGTTCCGGCCACGTTTCATTTTTGGAAGTTTTTAAAAGTTATGCAAGATTTGTTTACTTTATGGAGAGCCTATTTAAACCTAATTAAGTGGGGTATAAATAAGACAAAAGTAGGTGAAGAGAGGAAATTTTTTTGGCAAGGAAGCTAGACCAAACAAGGGAGAAGACTGAAGTTGCTACTTGGAATTGGGGAAGAGAGAGAGAGAGAGAAGGAGATTTGGGGTTTTCTTGTTGTGCCTAGAAGCGCGTTATCTATAATGATCTGAGGAAGAAGGCGATTTGGGGAAGACGGCTGTTGGAGTTGTGATGCAAGCTAGCTGGGCAGGAGCTTTGGGATGGAATGAAGGTTTGCTTGGGAAGAGCATCTCCTGAACACAAACGAGGTTACATAAAGAAGCACTCAGCAATCAATGGCTCTAATCCCTAGAGCAAAAAAAGATGGTTGAGAGCTCGATTGCCAAAAAACAACCTAACAATCGATTATTTAGAGGCTTTTCCCATATATATATATATAAAGAGAGAGAGAGAGAGAGAGAAATAAAGGAATGCTCTTGTGCATGGAGAGCGCAAGTAGTTTTGTGCACTCCATCAAAATAGCATCGCCTGTTGTGTGCGTAAAAATGAAATAGAGATCGATATTTCCGATTTGGTTCCAAAATCTGACAGAAGATATCATAACTCGAATCGCATTTAGAAGCAACTACATACGAAGGTGGCAAGACTTTCTTCTTCACCGGGAAGCACTCCACATCGAATTTGCTGACTTGGATAGCAATGCTGCTAGGCATGCATCCAAAGTAGCAAGAAGTGGCAGGTGAGGAGGTGTTGCAAGTGTGTGGGTCACATGAACTTCCAACCAAATATAACATTGCTAAGCTTAAGAAGGTAAGAGCTTGGCCACCCATCTATTCTGCTTGAGGAGCGGCAAGATTTAAACCTTCAATAACTCAAAATTGTTGCTTTCTTTAACCTTTTCCAATTTTTTGTAATTTCCTCACCTTTTCTGAGATAATGACTGAAGGCATTTTGGTCCTTTTCACTAAATTTTCAAAGGCAAGACTAATGCTTTTTGTTTCTTCAAATGAGGGCAATTTAGCCAACGTGGAGGCCATGTTGCTGTAGCGAGTCATTTTATACTTTGGTGTCTGCTCTTTGTACGCCAGCATTTAGAATCTGCTATTTTGATGGAGCGCACAAAACTACTTGTGCTCTCTGGCGCACACGAGCATTCCTCTCTCTATATATATGTGTGTGTGTGTGTGTGTGTGTGTGTGTGTGTGTGTGTATATATATAGAGAGAGAGAGAAGAATATATATGTATGTGTGTGTGTGTGTGTGCAAAATCAATTCCCTTTCACCATATATGAAAGGATGCCTTTCTAGTAGCTATAATAGCTTATCTTTGTTCCTTTTTTTACCACCTGAGGAGAAGTGTTTATATTCCAAATACATCTCAATGGCCAAAAGCAAGACATTATTCTCCAATTAGAATCAACAATACACTTAGCCCAAGATCCCCCATACCAAAGCAACAATCTATTAGAAAAATAAGGTTAGAAGTTCAAAAAGATTAAATAAATAATGGAACTTAGCAAAAAAATTCGTAGTTCAAGGCTTGACAAAATTTGTCAATTTCTCACGATAGATTTGCTACCCTCTCTATATGCAAAACTGAGATATAAGTGCAGTCTGCCTTCAGTATACAATGAACTCATAAATTCGATAAAAACCAACACTAAGATTGCACTTATAAGTATTCAACAGATCCTCAAAGAAAACTATCTTAAAATGCTAAAAAGACAATTATGTAGATAGAGATGAAAAAATCATGAATTTTTGCAGTATCTAGAAGAGAAGGAAATCCGATACCTTAGCACAAAAAATTATAAAAAAAAATAAATAGATAAGTTTTGTAAGGATTCAATGTCTCGTCACAAAAGACACCAAAGCAACCTTCCATGATACAATACCCCTTGAATTTAGAGAATAGATGATGTGAAGGGGTTTTTTCTATCAGTTTTTAGATAGTTTAACTTATTGTAACAGTGCCAAAAATATATTAATATATTCTAGCTACTTGTGACGATGCGCACGTGCAAAGTGCAAAGTGTGCCAAATATAGATGCCCAAGCAGCCCTTGCACCTGAACATAACAATTTTTGGAATCTTCTTTAATAATATATCATAATAATATTTTATTTTTGAAATTTATTTAAAATTAACGCAACCATGTGTCCTCGAACACTTTTTGCATGCATATTATCGTACTCATGCTTGGCGGAAATATCACTGTTTTTCCCCCATTGCATGTCGCAAGCATGTCAGTTTTTTGTTTTGAGCAGTTGATTAATTCCAGCAAATGGAATATTGGAACGACTCTCTCCTTCAAGTGATTTCTCCATCGTTTGGAAACGACATGGTAGAAAAATTACTAATGAAGATGGCTTTCTTTTAAGTCGCATATTCTTCATCGTTCAGAAGCGAAATGCTAGATGACGTTGCTAATCTAGAAGGCTTCTTTAGTCAGAAATCGGTATTTCCAAGGGACCACGGTTTTGAGGCAAATGAGTTTAACTGGGAGATTGTAACATTTGACTTAGGTTGGGGGACTTTTCCGCTTCAAAATCTTAGGAACCTTGCCAAGCTTTTTGAGTTAGCTGCGTCAGCTTGAGTTAGAAGAGAACCATGTTTTGCACATCGTAAGTCAGTGTATGGTTTACTTGTTCTTACCATGATAGTTCATCCTTATGCATTTGCCCTCGCTTTTAAATTTGCACAACATGAACCCCCAAACCACACCAAATCCAAATACTAATTTCTTTTAGAGGGCTTAGGAGACATTTCGATATTCTCCTGGTGGGTGGGTATGTTGAACCAGGACTTGAGCTCTGCTGCTGCTTATGGCGAAGGAATCATGCATCCTCACTGCTCATCACAAAGCTTCCTTGGGTTCCTGATCATAACTTATAATGCATATAGGAATTGAAAGGAGATTGGGTTTATCAGCGCTTGAGCTATATCCAAGCAAAAAAATAAATCGCACCGAACAGCAGCAGCATGTTAGTCCGCCACGACCATACCAATCATCCCGGTCACAAAAACATCAACAGAATGAAAATTGCAGTAATGAATTCATCATCATTCATTACCATGTAAGCCTTTATCCGTCTATCGCAGTCCAAACCCATGATATAAATAACCAAGAGTGTGGGAAGTTCATCAAGTGCAGTTTGGAAAACAAAAATTAAAAAAAGAAGACGACAACGACTTTAGATATGATGCTATCCTATCCTAACAAAAATCATGCCTTCAATGCTCCACCTAACAGTGGGAACTGGCCAGGATCCTCGATGCAAGGTGCAGGAGCGGCGTGATCATCATTGCTGCCAGCACGCCCCGAAAAGCCTCCCCGGAATCCACCACCACCACGTTCTCCTCGTCCACGGCCACGCCCACCACGACCACGCCCAGCTGTAGGCCCTACATACTTCTCCCCATCCGCAGGCTTGAGAAATTCACTTATGCTCACAGACTGTAATACATGCATTGTTAGTGCATTTTTCTTATTTGCGCTCAACTAAAGCAATTCAAACCAACATGTTTATAGACATACAGAATATAAATAACAATTGGAAGCAAGTAAACATATGAAAATTTAAAGCAACCCACAAGTAGTCATAAATCCACATCAACCTAGGATGGATTCTTCGATCCAGCCCATGCGCGTTTAGGCAAGGTAAATGAATGAGTGTGTCATGTCCCTCCCAAATTATCAAAGTTAATACGTCTGGCTTAATATGAATCCTTCAGAAAAAGATGTATTCATAATATCTATTGTAGTCATAGCTCAAACATATTTAAAAGTCAGCACGTCAAGTAACGTCAAGTAAATCAATAATGTGCCACCATAAACACCATGCACTGGTGTCTCTCCACAACAATTTATGATTGTCTGGTTGCAGCTTCTCACAGCCAAACGTTGCCAACAAGATGACCACTGTAATCATGTGTGATTGCAGAGAAGATTGCATGTTAAATGTCCAAGCACCCCAGACAGTCTCTCTCCATCCACTTTTCAGGATTCAACCTTGGTATTCACAATAACGTGCTTAAGAAACTACAATAATTAAATGGATTCTATTAATGCCAATGAATCAAACACTGGCAAGTGGCTAGTGAAATAGGGCCTAGTTAACCCAGCATGAAGAACTCATGCTATCAAGCTGGATTTGATTGCAAAGAAGATGGGACTTTCTCCTCAAATTTTAGCACCTCTGTTATTCATATGTAAGAATATCAATAATCCACGATGTTTATGAGGACAGAACATAAATATCCCTGGTGGAAAAGTTGCTCTTGCTATGCAATCAGAGTCAGAATTTTGATTCCTTGCCCAGCAGAAATTGCACTCAAACCATGAATTTTTAAAATGTTTATAACTTTAAGTATTTAGGTATCTTATGACAATGTAAATATTCCTTTATAATGGATAATTCCACTCTTACTAGAACTAAATATTTAGATATCTTATGGCAATGTAAATATTCCTTTATAATGGATAATTCCACTCTTACTAGAACTAAATATTTAGATATCTTATGACAATGTAAATATTCCTTTATCATGGATAATTCCACTCTTACTAGAATAATTCCACTCTTACTAGAACTTACGATGGAATTAACAGTTCCAGACAGAGCTTTCCTAGGATTAGAACAAACGACTAGAGAAAATTTCATATGTGAGGAGTATGAGCTGAGAAAAGAAGAATATGCTTATGTTATAGACCTTATATAGGGTGGCAAATTTTGGTCTGGAATGAGATTGTGCCACTTCTCATGGAGGTTTGACTTTCAGATTGCCCCATTTCTCCTGGAGGTTGAGTTTGCCCCTCCATCCCTCCAGCTCAACCCCTTTTTCACCCTTAGCTTCAAGGAGCTTTCACTGAAGTTATCCTCGTTGGAACCTAAAATCAAACTGAATCCAACTCAACCTCTTTTCACTCTTAGCTTCAAGGATGTGTTTGTGAACATCTAATGCAAAGAATTAAGTTTTGATTAACTGCAGTGAGAAGTCAAGATTTGAAACAATGAAGAAGATGAAGAAGAAGCAGGTGTTAGGCACATCTTTTAAGTTTTAGGTATGGCAGTCTCTCCAAATCCAAATATTTTAAAGAATTATGAAATCTTTTTATTCTTCAATAAAACAATCCCTTCACGTCTACAGCATAACCTTATACTAGCATCAACCAATGGAAGGCCTAATAAACACTACACAAAAACT
The DNA here is from genome assembly GCA_036873735.1 of Pouteria campechiana. Lineage (NCBI taxonomy): Eukaryota > Viridiplantae > Streptophyta > Magnoliopsida > Ericales > Sapotaceae > Pouteria > Pouteria campechiana. The sequence continues at coordinate 23,644 of JAYJMB010014895.1, forward strand.
CCCAAATATCCCAGGAATACACAAAATCATATATGATTCATATTTTAACATACCATAACTTGCTGAGGTGATGTTGTAAATGATGGGCAGCCTGAAATGTTAATAGGATATCAAACAGGATATAATCACATCAACCAAATACCATTTGGTGCCCTAAATTCAATCCCAAACAGCTTGTTTGGATAGAGATAAATGCAGTGGAATCCCTGAATAGTGTAAATAAAAATAACCAATATGTCATAAATGCAGTCGAGATAAGTTAACCTCATAACAGGATCAACCAATGGAAGGCCTAATAAACACTAAACAAAAATTATCCCAGGAACACAAAATTCCAAATGATTCATATTTAACTAAACCATAACTTGCTGAAGCGATGTTGTAAAATGATGGGCGGACTGAAAAGTTAATGGGATATCAAATAGGATCTAATCACATCAACTGAATACCATTTGGTTTCCTAAATTCAATCCCAACCAGTTTGTTTGGATAGAGGTAGATGCAGTGGAATCCCTGAATAGTGTCAATAAAAATAATCATAATGTCATTCAAAGAAAATTGATGTTTTCGACAATGTAATGAAACAAAGACAAATCTTGTCATTAACTGGAAATGGGATAAAATTGACCAGAGGCCTATGAATTACCTGCTTAGGTAACTACCCTACCTTGATAGACAAGTAATGGTGGTGTAACAGCAGACAATGAGTGGTTCTATATTGTACATGCCCTAACATTGCACAGCTCCTACCCCCTACTTGCATGATATAGATAGTTTATGTCCGTGAATATGTGAATATCCTGCCATGGTCCAAATACACTTGGCCCCTTTCTTCCACAGCTTACTAGGTGTTGTAGCCTCAACCAATGCTACCTATTAAATTTGACATGACTTTTATTTCTCTATCCCAACATAGTAATTGCAATAAATGAGTAAACCATGGACCTCTAGTTAATCCTTACCCCATCTACCGTTAACGATCACATTTGTCCTCATTTCATTACACCATTAACATCATTTCCCTCATAGTGGCATCAGCTTTACCTTCAATTTAACATCATTTCTCATAGATTCAAAATAATTTAACTCTGCCAAACAAGCCTCAATGAAGTAACGAAAGTATTTTAAAAAAATATACTCAAATTAACCCAACCACAAGGAATCTTCACTTTTAAATGGCCTCCAAATCAAATAGCCAACAAACAATTCTTGAGTTGGCTCATCCACCCCAGCATTGAAAGAAACTTTCCCTCAAGTTTGAAAGTGAAGATTGTCCACACTTACACTTTTCTAGCACAGCTTTCAAATTCACTTGTAATTGATGGTAAGTCCCCCACATGTGAAGTCGACAACTTGCATGTAAGACAGCCATAAACACCACTGATATTTTTGTACTTATTAACAATATTTAGATTCATAGGCATTCAATGCCACCTTTTTATGTAACATTCGCATGTCCAGCTGACTAGAGTATCAGTATTGGCTTCAGTCTTCTATGCAGTAGGTGATAACACCTACAAATTTTTAAGACACTTGGAGCACAAATAACCCTTCTATATAACTCAAGCTTAGTGCTCCGTATAGACGTTGCACCTCATAATGAACTGAACTTAGACCAGGACATGTTCAGCAAAGGCCAAGAACAGACTCCAAAAGCATAACATTGGACTCAAAATATAACATCTCAGTCTAATACAATACATGCGAAGTATTATCCTCTTTAGTTTGCCACAGTTCAAACTTGAACTCGCAACCTCAAGGTTATGTTGATTGCTAATCCACAACACACCTCTCACAATACTTTGCATGCATTGTATTGGACTAGGATGTTACACAAACATCAAAACTTAAGCCTCTCTTTTTAACCAATCTAGCACAGTGCAACCAATGCTACATAAAAATATGACATTAAGGATCCTTTTTTTCGTGATAGCTATAAGATATGAAGGTGCAATTCAAAAGCATGGTTAGTCTCGACAGGACAGCCAAGCAACTCAATCATTGGCCTGTATGTGTCACAAAAAGTAGTCATCCTTATCAGACTTGAAATAGGAACACATGTTAATTGGAGTTACTTTAGAATGTTTCCTTGCCACTCTTGGGTTTCTGAATAAGACATCACCAATTCACCTTCATTCCAACCAATTAGATCAGCCACAAATTAAGCCATGCCATTCTTCTCAATTTCTACATTAACACTTATGTTGTCAACTACCACAAGCAACCATGCCCTCTTGGGCCCTCTCCTTTCCCGCTTAAGATCAATCAAATTAAATTAATGAACTACTAAATCCTGCAAGTTCTTGCTATTCACTGCCCATGGTTAAAAGCATTCTTCCAATCGACTATACATAGCTAAAATCCTTTTTCCTATTTTCTACCACAAAATTCTCTTGAAAGCATGTGCATCCTAACAGCTCCAACCCGAACACCCAATCCAGCCCAACCGACCAAGGATAGAAAAAAATACATTCAAAAAGTGTAAATGAGATAGGCAAAATCTTCAAGACCTATTCCTACTCAAGGTTTTGATTGACAGACGAACCCTAGAATTAGGACCTTCGGCGTGGACCCAAAGGCCAAACCACTTGCATTGTAACCCTTTGCAATCAACAAGTTCAACACCACCCAAAATGCTTCAATCATAAATTTTGTGAGGCTTCAGTGGATCGCTTACGGATCTATGGCATCCTCTCAAGATTCATAAAAGATAAATCCATTGTCTTTAATGTTCAAGTACAGATGGTGCAAAAGGGACTGTTATGGGCACTATCTGCCATTTGCTAGATTGCTTTTGACTTCAAGAAATACTCGGAAGACTAAAAATCTTTATAAGTTGTTCACAAGGTTTAAGTCAGATATAATCTATTCAATTGTGATACTTAAACCCTTTCATGTCATGTTGCTTTCTCATTATCTTATAAAACAAATAATATATTATTTAAGGGCATCCAAAAGAGGAAACAAACAACATACATGCAGTCAAATGGCATCTGATGCATCTACTTTTTCAGTGCAAACAAGAAATGCCATTAAAAACTGCAGAGTCAATGATAATAAAAATAAGATAAAAGGGGGCAAGGAATATTCATTTAAGAATAAGCACATAAATCAGACTGCAACATATCCAAAGTAAAAAAATGATACCTTACGAACTCTCTCTTCCTTCTCAAAGCTATCCTTCTTCTTAAGTTTGTCCTTCTCAGATTTCTATAAACAAGAGATGAAGCAATAAATTACAATTCAAAATATTAGATCACGAGGATATAAACCACAGTAGCCGATCTAAAAATACAACTTATTAACCTACCAGCTTAGCAGAAAGATTCTCCTCTTTCTTCTTTTCAACTAGTTGCATTGATGCAAAATCTTTGTCAACAGCAACTTTCCTCTCCTCAGGTTTCAGAACTTCTAGAGCCTTTCTCTTCTCAGTCAACAACTTTTCATATTCATCAAGGGTCATTTCCTATAAAAAAAAAAAAATTACCATGGCAAACCAGTTAAATTCCATAAAAGCACATATTGCTCTCTTCCTAGTTATTAAGTCAATGTTAGAAAGATAATTAAGCACTACCTTGTCTCCTTCTTCTTCTGTGACCTTTTTGTTGGAAACATCTTCAACAACTTGTTCAGGCTTTTCTTGTTCAGTTTCTCCATCCTTAGGAACTTCATTAGTCTCCAGGACATCCCTGTTGGAAAGAAAACTTAGAAGTGGTCATGACTTAGGATAATTAAATATAAAAGATTTGTCGGTAAGCCAAAGTGCACGTGCCTTCTAGGGACAATATTGCTACAGGAGCAAGAATATGTAGATATGAAACAAACACTAAAAACAAAGCATTGAAGACAATGCAAGAAAGCAAAAGACCATGAGCTTCCAAAGGGGGTAGAAGAGACCACTGGAGTTGCCATGGTACCCTCCCTACCAATCAGATCCCAAAGAAGGAAGGGCTCTTAAAGAAAAGCCAGATCCTGATTTACAAATCTTGATTCCAAAGTGCTATGTTAGGACCCACAAAATGGACTACAACAACTAAATGAGCAACAAATATATTCTGCACAAAAGTGTGAAGTTATCACCGCACAACAATCAAACTTGTGCTTAACTCAAAAACATTTATCACCGCACAACAATCAAACTTGTGCTTAACTCAAAAACATTTTGAACAATAGCTTCAGTATTCCTTTGCTTGCCAAGGGCATGCCTCATGGGATGCACTTCATTTCTTCGTAATTGGGACTGTTCTTTAAAATGACTAGACACTATCAAATAAGGAACTCAATCAATGTGTACATCAAACATGTTGCATTCTTTGCAATCTATTGCTAATTTATTAGAAAAAAGCTTTTAACATATATTATGACAATAAAATTGATATTAAAAATTTTAGTACAAACAGACAGCTACTTTAAGAAAGCAATATTATGGTTAGAAAGGAGCCTGTGGGGGCTTTTAAAAATTATATTTGACAAAACATAATAATTCCACATACAAGATTTGTAAAATGTTAAAAGTCACTGGACTTCACAAAAGGTAGCAAAGTTGCAATATTATCATGCTACCTTCAGCCAACAACTATCCGTGAAAATTTATAAGATCCTCAAGTCCTCATTGTTATTAATCGCAGCAGTTGATGATCAACAAATGCCAAATATTGCACATGCAGACCAACTTTAAAAAATTACAGTTCTTCCCTCATCAAAAAACTTATCTGAATCAACCACAAGTTTTATGCTTCTCCTCATCCTCTTATGTCTTAACATTACAGTTAAAAGCACAAAGCAGCCAGGAAAATTGTTGCTATAATAACCAAATAGATTTCCTCAGAAAAAGAACACAAGCTAATATCAATAGCATAGAAAAGACAAAACACCTTATGGGAACAGTGTAATGTGAGAGCAGTTATACATTCACAAACAAATAGGACTAAATCAAACTGCTATCTATATCAAACCAACCCAATGACTTAGGAAAGAAGGCATGTTTCACGGTGATTATGGAAATATAGGTCCAAACTTAAAAATGGCAATCCAATGAAGAACTGGATGTAAATGGTGGCTACCTTTTTCAGGAAGCTACATGCACCAATTTATATTACAACAAGTCAGCATGAATAACAAGTAAAATTTGAGTTAAAACAAAGGAAGCATACCATCCGGTGGCACTAGATTCGTTTCCAGTTTCCTCCTTCCACTCACCAGCATCTTCTTTCTTTTCAGATTCATTGCAGTCCTCTCCACGACCATACCTCATTCCATCACGGCCACCATAATTCCTACCCCTACCTCTGTACCCACGGTTCTCATAGCCCCTACCTTCTCCACCTGAATTCATGTACTCACTGCCACTCAGCTTTCCCTCATTTTTGAAGGGACGATTCTCATTCCCATAGTTTTCATTGCCCTCATCCCATCCTCCCCCACCCTGCCCAAGGTTTCCATTCAGACCATATTCTTGATTCTCACCCACAAAGCCACTGTCCTCCCTGAAACCTCGGCCTCGGCCACGTCCACGGCCTCGGCCTCTTCCCCTTCCCCGTCCACGCCCACCATCCTCCACTGCATTTCCATCATATTCACCACCATATGCCCTCTGATAACCATTAGCACGCCCATTTCCAAACTGTCCAGCATCATTGTCACCCTGTCCAGCACGCCCCATCCCTCGACCACGTCCTCCTCTTCCTCTGCCTCTCTCTGCTCTCACTAAAATCAACCAAGCATGTCATCAAAACCAATAAAAAAATTAAAGAAGAAATAGGACATACAATTTGTGAAAGTGTTATCCTAAAATATAACTATGAAAATATGCATGCCAGTTGTAGAATGGATCCAGTAGGCCACTGCACAACAAACCACAGCTTGGGAATCTCTGCAGCAACTGCGCCAAAACCAAAGCCCCGAGCTCGATTTTGGAGTTAACAGCTATGCCCTCGATAAAGTAATCACTTTGATTTTTAATCTAGAGCACATCCAGATAGCAAACCACAAGATCACCGATTCCTACCATGTGATTCTCAGATGGCACCTACTTCGCCAAATTCTACTCGAAAAGAACAAATCAATAACCATTCTCGCGGTTGAAGGGCAATGAAAAATCATCGTGTACCGGATTCAGCAGGAGGTAAAGGCTTCGTAGGAAGCTTTGCTGGACCTGAAGGAATCTGCTGAGCCTTCTGCTGCTGAGGGAGCTGGGGCTTTTTGTCCACAGGCGAAGCAGCCGGTACCTTGGCGGCGACGGTAGCGAGGAGGGCCTCCACATCATCGCCGGCGTCGTCATCGCCCAAGAGGGCGAAGGAGTTAGCTTGTCGAGCCATGAAGAGAGGCGAAGATCTAGGGTTTTAGGCTTCTAATGGACAAGGATGGTTCTTCTTCAAACCCTAACCCTAGCTCCATTATTAGAAGATTCTTCCATCTTGCTCCTCTTCTCTCTTTCCAAGTATCTGCCTTTCTTCGATTCCCTACACGCAACCGACAGACGATGGAGGAATGAAGTTCGGTGGGTGAAATTTATAGGTGGAGGAGATGACCTAACCAGGGTTTATGGTGAGGGTTATCGGGCCTAGGATGGATTACACCCGCTCTGCGTTATGCGCACGTGAGAGCCGCCGATGCACGTGCTTTGCTCATGAATCCAAAGCGAACTTTTAACATCGGCCTAAACAATGATCAGCCACTTCCGTAACGGAAAATTAGCCAGTGTACCTGCGCATGTTACGTACTCACCAAGTCACTATATGGGTGAAAATTAAGTACACTAACTGATTTTTGTTTTATATTATTCCACGAACTTAGGTAAGTTATATATAACTCATGTAATATTAATGTTACATTATATTTTCAAATAAATCTAAATCATTAATTATCAAATAGACATTATTGGTTATTAAAAAAATTTCAAAATACTAAAACTAGCTGTAGCATCACGTTCCAAAGAAAGAAGTTTGTCTTTAGTTACATGGACATCATATTATTATTCATTAAAGCTCATTATATATTGTTATACTTTTCTAATCAATTGTAAAATAATTCACGACTCATTACAAAACTTGATGAAAATATATAAATTATATTTTTTAATTCTTCATTAAAAATATAAAAGACCAAAAGCCATTACTCATACCTAATAAGTTCATTAAAGTCTATTAAAATTCTTAAAATTTTTTCGAAGCCCATTTATATTTAAGCATTAATAAAGTTTATTAAACTGTACATGTAAATTCAATACGCTAATTACGTGCTCTAGATAAGACACGCTATCATACGCAGTCCATTCCAAATTAATGGAATCCAGATGTAATTCAAGATATGCTCCAACTTTGGTGTACTGATTGGAACGAATCCAATTACCAATGAAAAGAAAATCTACCCAAATAGGCAGAAATAATATGCATGCATGAATATATGAACCGTATAAATATTCTGCATATTCGAGCATATATGGAATCAATAAATCTGTTCATAAAAAAAAAAAAATTCATGCAATTTGATGCATGCATAAACATGAGTCCAGTCAGGACTCATCTTCCTAGGCGGCATGTTTTTATGAACACTCATCTTAATGCACGTATATTTTTTTATATGCATTTGACAATTTATATTCATATTTTGCATTTAATAATTTCTATCCAATCCAATATGAAATCCCAGATATCCCAATCCAATGTGAATTCAAGTTTAGACTTCAATACGCATGCTTGAATTGATATCCCAATCCAATGTGAATTCAAGTTTAGACTTAAATACGCATGCTTGAATTGATATCCCAATCCAATGTGAATTCAAGTTTAGACTGAAATACGCATGCTTGAATTCCACCATACGTATGTGCATCCTACCATGCGTACTTTGCGTTTTCAAGAATCTATGGAATTCAAAATCAATACACAAACCATGCATGTGCACCATGGACATCAATACACCGACATAAATCAAATCCACAATAATTCATGGGTAGATCATATGATTCACTTAAGATAAATAAATGAACCACAATGTCATAATTAGGCTTATACAAATAGAATCCATGTATGATTTTTCATCAACTATTAAATATATATTCCGTTAACGCCGCTCTGACAAAATTTCCCTCGCCTGGGTAAACTCTGTCCTCCACGTAGCATGGACATGATGATTTAATGATGTATTAAGTACACTAACTAATTTTTGTTTTATATTAGCCTATGTACTTAGGTAAATTATATACAATATTAATGTTACATTCTATTTCAAATAAATCTACATCATTAATTATCAAATAGACATTATTGGTTATTAAAACATTTCTACTATTAAATTTAATTTATATAATTAATTAATAATAAAATTCCACAAAAATATATTGAACATTTTTTCAATTAAGGTATGAAAGAAAGTCAAATGCGCCTAATAAGTTCATTAAAGTCTATTAAAATTCTTTAAATTTTATCAAAGCCCCTTTAAGCTCTTTAAGCATTAAAAAAGTTTATTAAATTATTATCAAATTTTTAAGGAATCAAAAAAATTTGACAAAGTTTTATTATGAATATTTAATTTAATAAATACAAAGACCTTATACCATATCCCCATTAAAATTGTTGAAGCACATTAAAGTTCAATAAAAGCATTTTAAATACTATTAAATTTAATTTATATAAATTAATTAATAATAAAATTGCATAGAAATATATTGAAATTTTTTCAATTAAGGTATAAAGGAAAGTTGTTACCTCTATTAAAGTTTGTTAAAGATTTTTGAAGTATTTTAAAGTTCATTTAAGAAAATTTACTTAAAATCATTTCTTCATAGGATATTCAAATAAATTAAATTAAATATTTTAAATGATTTTAAAAATGAATATTAATAGCTTAATGCATTTTATAATTTATGATGAGAGAAATTAAAGCAGTTGTTATCATTAGCTATATTTAATGACTAATTTTTTATTTTTACATTTAAAAACAATATTATCTTTCACAAAGTACATTTTCACAAAATATGCATGTTAGCTAACAATATATTATTTAGACAGTTGTGATTTTCAAATTGGACCTACTAAGCATAAATTCTAAAAAAAATTCAAGTACATTTATTCATTTTTCCATTCTTATGCCCATTATAAAATTACTATAATTCAATTTTATTATAGTTTTATTAGTTATAATATATTTCAATGGATCTTGATTAATGTCTAAAGCCTTTAACTATTTCTTTTACAAGTTATAGGCCTAAATGTACAATCCATTACAAATAAAAAACTACAACTTGATTTAAGTTGGCAAGTGAGAATATTATGGGATTCAAGCTAATAATTATAATTTCAATCATAATTTAAGTATTTTATTTACCAACATGTTTGACTAATGAGATTCCAAATTATTTGTATTTGCTATCAAAATAGCTTATTTATTTTATTATTATTTATTTATGAATTATATTACTTATATTATGCTAACATTTTTTTCACTTATTTTCAATGAAATTTTTTATTTCTTTTACATACCAATACTACCCAAGGTGAGAAAAATATGCTTGAACTAAATAATTGAATGATCAATTTTGAATAATAATGATATACCATAATATTCAATTAACAAACATATTCTCGTCTTCGAAGAAGCTTTAGACATCATTGTATTAGATTTGCTAAAAAAGTTTCTAATTTTAGTTAACATTTTAGGCTTCATTTGGGTAGAATGCATTAACAATGCAAGTGCATTATGATGGAGAGCGTATTAGAAAAGTGGAATAGGGATGACATTACCAATATAATATTTTTAATGAAAAATAAGAAAAAATGATTGAAAATATAGATATTGAAATTAGCAATGATTGTGTATTGTTAATAAACTTGCATTGCTAATGCATCCAAACTTATTGATTTTAAAAAATTTTGTTGTTATAATAGCTGAAACCTTTTAAAGCATTATTTATCTCTTGTTATTTTTGGTTCCTTACTAGTGGTGGCTCAAGAGGAGGCGAGGCGGCGGGGGGGCGGTGGGGAATTAAGCCTTTAAAATTTTTGACCAAGTTCAAAAGATGATGCTGAAAATAAATAGGAAAAAATCACATGGCACACTAAAATAATGATTTTTATAGTGGTTCAGCCCTTAACCTAGTACCTACTTCACTTCTCTAAGTTAGCCTCTTTTGCTAAGCTTAGTTTCTCCTAACACTTGTTTATTTTCAAGCTTATTAACTAACTTATACAAGTTGGTTTCCAAAGCTCACCAACAACTTATACACATTAGTTTTCAAAGCTCACTAACAAACTTATACATATTGGTTTTCAAAGCTCACCAACAAACTGTTGAACCAAACGGTGCATGTGGCAATCAACCAGGTTTTGATGATAAGCAACAACATATGAGTGACCATGTGTGGTACTCATAGTTGTGTTTCCAAGCATTGCAGAAACAGATATGAGAATACTTGAAAATAACTCAAATGGAGTGGAGAGCGCACATAGCAAATGCATCAACGAGCATACTCCACTGATCAATGATAAAAAAGAATGATACTGAAACTTTGAAAAAAAGTCATCAAGTAAATCCGTAGTTATGGAGCTCAAGCCTCTATGAGTGATTAAGTAAATTATCTATAGATAAAGCTAGTGTTAGATAGCATCTGCCTTAGGAAGATTCAGACAAATCGTTCCACAGATAAGTTAAAAAAATTATTTATAATCAATACTTGTCTGCAACACAAAGGTGAATTCAGTTTGTAGAAGCAGAGATGAAATGAAACTAAAATCAAACAAATGAAAAAGTCAAAATTACTCAAGCATTTATCTATCATATAAAGCTCATCTAAAAACTGAAGAGGCCAAAGAACCTATCTGCAATCTCTGTATAAAATATAGAAGATGAAAAAGAAGTGGCACAGCAGCTACAAAAGAAAACTTTGTATACCGTCTTCATCTACAAAGAGTTGTTTGCCAATCATAATAGTCAAACCATCGGACAACCATTGAAGAAGCAAGTCATTTATGCCTCAACGAGTCATCTATTACTTCCAACAGACAACCCATCATGAGAATGACTAAAAGGTGGATTCATCTGCTAGCCACAACTTCATCTATTACTTACTATAAACAAACTAATAGACAAATCATTTGGAAGACTTTGTCTGCAACTTACAACTTTGTCTGCTAATTTTAACAGATAAAGTTATTATGTCTATCAAGGAAGGAGCCTTGTCTGCCAAGAAATATTGTCTGCTACTTACAATAGACAAAGCCACTTCGGTTGATAAAAAGAAGACTTTGTCTGCTATAAAAAAGCTTTGTTTAAATCACAAGGATTGTCTGCTACTTACAACAGATAAAGCAACAGACAAAGCTAACTCACCTGATGAAGGAAACTTCGTCTGTTTAGAGAATGTCGTCTGATGAGTAGTGAAGAAGAAGAACTTCGTTAAATGAAGTAAAATGCTGCAACGGTCTCTAACAAAATTAAAAAGACAAAGTTGTCTATTATGAATCTATTTAGAGCCACTCTGTCTATTACTTAAAAAAGACAAATTCAAGTAACAAAGTCCACAAAAAGTCCACGTATATCAGACATCGCTGACTGCACTCTCCAATCAAAATTTTACTCAAAGCAAATTTTATAAAGCAGACTGGACAATTCGAGATTAGTTGAAGATGAAAAGAAATTCAAATGAAAGTAATCCACATTCTGATAAAGGTTACAACTTTCAAAGGTTGCATCCCTTCAGGCTTAATGGGCGTCTTTCTAGGACTATGAAAGAGTCAGTTAAGTAGAAAAGTCTTCATCCAACGTTTATTAAAATCGAAAAGACATCTTCTTCAAAGATGGCACTACAGGCTTTCCAGCTGCAAACGAGTTTTTTAAGAAGATAACTTTTTAATAAAAAAATCAGAACAATCTTCAAATTCAAAGGAAAGCAGACTGCCTCCAACGAGAAAGAAATTTCTAAAGCTATTTAAAGGTAGTACAATGTCAACAAAGAAGGTTGAGGAAGTTGGGAGAAAAACAAGAATAAAGCTTAAACGAGTAAAACCTCTCTCAATCAGGCTATGTTTCCTCCTAGATAATCAATCTCCATTATGCTAATAGACCATAAGTCTAAAAGTTCTATCTTAATTATATGCATGGAGTATTGATATCTAATGAGCTTCAATAAGATATCATTTTATATATGAGCTTAATCTCTATACAAATCAGCCTAGCAAAAGAAGTAATGTAATGTGCAAAATAAGTGTTGTTAATCAGCTATGTGAGTTTGTGGTGAGTTCGTAAAAACCACATTGTATGAGTTGTTGGTGAGCTCTGAAAAACCAATAAGTTTGCTGGTGATCTTCGAAACCAGTGAGTTTCCTAGTGAGTTTATAAAACTAGAAGAGTGTTGGGAACACTATGCTTATGCCCCTTTGTAACAAGTACAAAAATGAGGAAAAAATAAGTAAATGGAACAACATCATGGGATTGGTCATATTTGGAATAAATAAAGCAATTTCCATATTTATTGATTTTTCTCAATTAATTACATTTGCCATGTACACCAGAAAAAATTGTATGTTCACATCCTAGACCACAAGTGGTCCTAATTACATCTCCACAATGGAGAAAACCCTTGAGTAAAAGGAAGAGTAAAATGCATCTTAGAAATCCAAAAATAAAATACACACACTCTCTCTCAAAATGGATGTGTGTTGTCTTTGAGATCACTGAGCACATTGCGATGACTTGATGTTTAGGAGATCGCCTCAAGTCAATGGGCGGATGAGATGACACAGTTTTAGACTGGGTTGCTAGATACTGGGTCAACTTAGAAAATGGGTATTTTGATCCAATTGGCTTGTCCCGGGTGGAATCAAGACTGGGTAATCTCTATTGTGTTTATACTTGAAAGAGATTAAAAGAAAACAGGTGACCTAGGTTTGGTTTGGTTAAGCCTTCTCTCATTGCCCATGAGAAGCTTAGGAAGAGTGGGACCAGGATGACTGGATTTGGCTCGACTCTCTCAATTACCCATGAGAAGCTTAGGAAGATGGGCTAGGTTGACTGGGTTTAGCTGTTTTGATAAATGGTATATGCTAAGGTTTGACTAAGTGAGTCATGACTCAGCGACTCGGTGAGTCACGACTCAATGACTCAGTCCTAGACTTAGACTTTGAGATAAGTCAATGAGTAGTGTTTACTAAGGTTTGACTAAGTGAGCCATGACTGAGTGATTCAATGAGTCACGACTCAATGACTTGGTCCTAGACTTAGGCTTTTGAATAAGTTGATGAGTGGTGTTTTCCAATATCTCGTGGAAAACTGCAAGCGGGCGATCTCTGCCGTTTATACTATGAGAGATCGAAGATCTAGATTACATGAATTAAGCTTGATTACACTTTGAGTTAATTAAGCCTAATTATGATTAACACTAATAATAGTGATTAGTGTTAATGATAGTTCTTAGTGAATTTAAGATAATGTCATTAATTTCTTGATTTATGGGGCAGTTACGTGGTTTAATCAGGGTTCAAACAGGTTTTAATGTGTTTAAAATGTCTATTTCAGTATTATCCTATTGTCCATTGGCCATATGGGACCCACCATTACCACAGCATGGGTGGGACCCATGTGTGTACCATGGTAGGACCATAACAGAGTGCCCTCACGCACTAGAGAGATTACCAGTGGCCATAGGCCACTGGTGTCAAGTGAGGCACTTGCCTTTTGAAGATTCCTCAAGCTCCTCCCCCAAGTTCTAAGAGAATTCTTCTTCCAAAAAAAATCTACTTTTCAAGAAGAGGGAGGGGTATTTATAGGCTTGAGGTCCTCTTGGGGTAGTTTAGGAATTTCAGCTCCAACATGGAGGCATTTTGGGCATTCCAGCTCCACCATTGTGGCATTTTTGGGAACTCTTGGAAAATATGCCCAGGTTCACTAGTGGGGGTATTTTGGGAATTCCAGCTCCAACATAGGGGCATCTTGGGCATTCCAACTCCACCATTGGGGTATTTTGGGAAACCCTTTAGAAAATGTACCCAGCTTCACCAATGGGGGTATTTTGGAAATTTCAGCTCCAACATGGGGGCATCTTGGGCATTCCAGCTCCACCATTAGGGTATTTTGGGGAACCTTTTGGAAAATGTGCTTGTTGGGTCTCAATTGGGCAGTGCATTGATGAGCTATTTTTGGGCTGCGACATTCCAGTTTCATTACAACTATGGCATTCCAATTGCGTAATTTTGGCGGCGGCAGTTCCTAGCATAGTTGCGCGGTTTGAAGGATGCCTCCGTTGCGCAGTTTGGAGGACGCCTTCGCTGTGACAATTTAGTTTCATTTCAACTGCGGCATCCCAACTGCGTAATTTCAACAGTGGTAGTTCCTGGTGCAGTTGCACGGTTTGAAGGACGTCTCCGCTGTGCTGTTTGGAGGACGTCTCCGTGCTGCACTTCAGCTTCATTTCAACTGTAGGGTCCCAACTGCGTAATTTTGGCAGTGGCAGTTCCTAGTGCAGTTGCGCGGTTTAAAGGATGTCTCCACTGCGCGGTTTGGAGGACATCTCCGCTGCGGCACTTCAGCAGTGGTTGGGCGAAAGCATGAGCGAACAACCATCTTAGCTGCGCGATCTGGGTATCATTCACTACATCAACTGCGGGTTTTTTTCAGCTGCGCGGTCCGCTTTGTTGGCGTGCCATGCTTCCTGGTTGGCGTAAGATGGTGGGCTTTAACGTATTCTTCTTGTATAGCCCGGCAAGCACGAATGGCTCGCCCGACTCTGCCTGCGGAATGCATATTGGCTGCGCGAGTTTGCTTCCTGCTTGGTTGCATGGGTCTGCAGTTCGTGTTCATGACCAAAGTTTCGACATTGATGTTGCCGCAGAAGTCACCTTTATGAGCCGAAGACGCTTGTTGCTCGATGCATAGCCGACGACCTTGTATGTTCGGCTTTCCCTGTGAGCTTGCATAGTCGGCATCATGTTTCTCTGTGGTCGGCAAGCGGGGTCATCCTCGCCAACTTCATCATTTCCGCTGCAGGTGCTGTCTGTCTGCTGCCGAGCGGGAACGTCATCATCAACGCTTGTTTGCTGCCACCGTTGCTACTGGAGAGGGGCTAGACTACACTATCCACCATAGCCCGACGCTGCCATCACGATCGTCGCTTCTCCATCGGATACCCTATTCATGGTTGCCATGGAACAGGGGAGCCATCTGCTGGCGGGATTCGTCCACGTTGGGTCTCTACCGCCGCTGTCTATCTCCACCAGTGCTATCCGCGGATCGAACGGCCGATCGGATCCAGCCGAACGGCTAGATTCAATTTTACCGCACTGGATACCTAGTCCAGTCATCAGAGGAGCGTCGTCGACCCCGGACTAGCCTCCCGCTTTGGCCGCAAAGTGGGTGTGCGGTTTTGCCAGCCAGAAGAACCCGCTAACCATCAGCCTCCGCTCCTTGCGTCGCTGCCAACGGCCAGGCGTTGCCCGCTGGTCCGTTACCGTGCTGTCGATGACTAAAAGCTACGTTGCTGCCGACGCTTCCGCTGGTGATGCCATCTGACACCAGTATCATAGTCGCTTCTCCACCGGACACCCTGTTCGTGGCTAACACAAAAAAAGGGAGCTGTCTGCTGCCAGCATTCGTCAACGTTGGGTCGCTGCCGCCGCTGTCTATCTCCGCAAGCGCTGTCCACTAATCAGATGGCCAATCGGATCCGACCGAATGGCGGGATTCGATTTTACTGCACCGGATACCTGGTCTGGTCATCAGAGGAGCGTCGTCAACACCAGACCAGCCTCCCGCTTTGGCAACAAAGTGAGTGTGCGGTTTCGCTAATCGACGACCGAACGCCCGATCAACTCCGTTCATCAAGCTTCTTGAAGTGTACTGATGTTTTTAAGGTCCCCTGCCACGTCGTGTGACCATCTCTGCTAGCCAGAAGAACCCGCTGCCCGTCAACCTCCTCTCCTTATGTCGCTGCCAATAGCCAGGCATTGCCCGCTAGTCCGCTGCCGTGCTGTCGACGACCAAAAGCTGCATTGCTGCCGACGCTTCTGCCGGCGACACCGTCCGACGCCGGTCTCACGGTTGCTTCTCCACCGGACACCCTGTTCGTGGCTGCCATGAAATAGGAGAGTTGCTTGCTGCCTATGTGTTTGTTCATGTTAAGTTGCTACCATCGGCCAGAGGTTGCTGCCACTGCAGCTTCTGCCAACGATACTGCTTGGCTCTCCATCTTCTGCTGGCCACCAATGGCCAATGAAGTTGCCGTCTGCCCCTTGTTACCTCCATTTTTGCTTGGGACAAATTTTGCTTTGGATGTGCCATCCCGCGTTGGACCACCTCCTCCACTTTGGCCTCTACACTTGCGACAAGTTGTTCCGTCTACCTGCTTGGCCGCATCTGATTTCCCATGGCCCAACACCCTTCGGGTGGAATCTAGAAGAGTGTTGAGAATACTATTTACGCCCTCCATAGCTGAAATCAAGAATAGTGCTAGGAGCACTATTGTATTTCCATTATATGGGATATAGTGAAACCCAAGGCACAATAAGTGTGTGCTTTTGGAAGAGTGGATGTAGGAATAAGGTTCCTTAACCACTATAAAATTGTTGTGTGTTTTATTTGCATGATTGTTTTAACTTGCATACAACTATTTCATCATCATAGTTCACACATCACTACACACACAGTTACATCCCAGAAATACAAATGGCTAAGAGAAGTTGAATTTGGAAGTGAAGCAGTCACGCTAATTAAATCATTATATATATATATAGAAACTACATATGTGTTGCATCACTACTTCTCCTTAGCTCATTAATTTTTATTGGTTATAATTTTTGTATATATTTAATTCACCCCTCCCCTCTTGATGAATTTATTATGACTGACCTTCTTGAAAATGCTTCTGTAGATTTTCCGAGTTCCCTCTGAATAACTTCTGAGTTGCTTCTTATAACTTTTGAGGTTTCTCTAAAGTGTGCATTTTACATCTGCACAGAATGTTATTTTGAGCTTGCTTCTGACAAGCTTCTATATAACTTATAAGCTAGCTGAAATGAGAGCATTTTTACACAATCAATCTTTTTTGAAGGTTGATACTTGTTTTTGACATGTTCATCACTCACGATCTTGCTTCTGAGGAGTTTCTGAGTGATTGAATTTTGCTTATGATGAACTTCTTAAATATGGGCTGTTTGAAGATGCTTTTTTGAAAATCTTTTGTGCTACTTTTGAGAATCTTTTGCGGCATGAAAGCTTTCCTAAAATATTTTTAGAGACTTCAAAAATATTTTAGAAATGATTCTGAGTTCATGCCTTATTTCTAGAATAGATTCTAAAGAGCTTCTAATAGGTTTTTGAGTTCAGAAATGTCTTCTGAAGTTATGGGCTTCACTATTGTTAATCATCTTTGAAGTTCTTCTAACAAACTTTTAATAGCATAAACTATTTTTGAAGTAGATTATTCTACTTCTAAAGTGTTTTTGGAGACTTAGGCATGCTTCTGAGCTTCATCAGAATTGTTTTAGAAGTTCTTTCCATTGAACTTGTAATTGCAGAAATATTTTCCGCAATGCTTCTGCATGCTTCTGAGCTACCTCTAAAGTGTGAGTTTGCTTTGGATTTAATTCTTAGGGTATTCTGAAGTATATCTGAATACTTTTGAACTCTTCTAAACTTTATATCTTATCTCCCAAGAAATTTTGACTTTTCTTGAAAATACTTCTAAGTATTTTTGAATGGCTTCTGAATATTTTCTAAAATGCTTCTTTACATTTCTGAGATGTTTTTGAGCTTTACATCATTTCTCTGAAGGGGTTACGAACTTCACTTCTAATCTTCTAAAATGATTCTTAATGTTTCTGAAATGCTTCTGAGCTTGTATTTCTAAAATACTTCTCTTAGCATTATGCTTTGCTTCTTATCTTCACGTACTTCTGAGTATTTCATGCATTTTCTTTAAAATGCTTTTGAGCATTTCTAAATTGCTTCTAAGGATTAGAATTAATCCTGAAGTTACTTTTGATGTCATTCTTAATTGCTCCTTAGCTTCTGATTAGGCTTTGAGTAACTTATGAGATACTTTTGAAGATTGGAGTTAATACCAAAGTTACTTCTAAGTTATTTCTGACAGGATTTTGAGTAACTTCTAATGAGATTTATATTTTCTGAATTACATTTGAGACTTGTAATTTCTTTTGATTCTTTCTATTTGAGCACTCCTTAATTATCTTCTTTTGAAGGCTCAATGTGATAACCTTTAAACTTGATAAAATTACTATTAACATTGTTTATAACATGTAGTCACTCCCCTTAATGAATTAATGCTGCAACACTTGGAAAGTAATTAGTTACCACCTTAATTCTTCACTCATATGTTCATTAATCATCAAAAGTTAAATGCTTAAATACATTCATCATCAAAATCAAGCTAAGTAGGTGGATTAGACTCAACATTCTTTCCTTTTTTGATAATGATAAAATATTTGGGTGATGAACTTTTCATAAAATATGCAATAGAGAAATTTAAAGTGGCTAACTTCATGTTTAATAAATGCATGTGTGATATGCAATGCTTCTACTAACTTAATGTGGCTCCCCTTGAATAAGTGCAATAGGATATGTTAAGATTTTCTTTGATTTATCTAATTTTTTTACTATGACTTTTTTCTCTAAGTTACTATGATAATTCTCCCATTCTCCCTAAGTAACTCTAATATTTCTCTCCCTTTTATCATAATAAAAAAGGCTTGAAAGAAGGATAAAAATTCTTCATTCTGAAGAGTTTAAAATTTGTGTGAATGGGCATCATAATTTCTGAACTACTAATGTAAGAAGTTCTGAGGGAGTGTTTATCGAGCTTCTGAGAGTAGGTGCATGCGTCAGAAGATGACTATATATAAGGTTAGAAAAGATTATGAAACTCTACTTGAGTTTCTAAAATGTTTCAGAAATATTCTAAAACGATAAGTATGTAGCATTCATTATAAAGATAATTAAATCATGTAATAAGTAATTAAGCATATGGATCTAATATGCCTAGTTCTCTCCTAATTTTGTAAAATTGGTGCTCTAGAAGTGGCTTTGTGAAAATATCTACTAACTAACTTCAGTTGGTACAAATTCTAAGCAGACATCATGATTTTGGACATAATCTCTAATGAAATGATGCCGAATCAATATATGCTTAATTATAGAATGCAACATTGGATTCTTTGTCTGACTAATTGCACTAGTATTATCACATCTGATAGCTATATCAATATATTTCAAACCAAAATCACCTAAATGTTGCTTCATCCATAAAATCTGAGCATAACAACTACCTGTAGGTACATATTCAGCCTCAGCAATTGATAATACAACAGATGTTTATTTTTTGAAGAACCATGGTATAACCATGCTTCCAAGAAACTAACAAGTTCCTGAGTTACTTTTCCTATCTACCTTATATCTAATAAAATTTGCATATAAGTATCCATTCAATTCAAAATCTGAACCTTTAGGATACCACAAACCGAGGTTCAGAGTATCTAAAAGAAATCTAAGGATTCCTTTTAGAGCAATGAGATGTGTTTCTCTAGGATCTGACTGGAATCTAGTATATATGCAAATACTAAACATTATGTCTGGTCTACTGGTATTCAAGTATAATAGATCCTATCATGCTCTTATAAAGTTTATTGCAAACCTATATAAAGTTTATTGGAACATATTTACCTCTTTCATCCTTGTTCATCATTATTGATTTGCTTATTAGTGTTCCATATATTTTTATCATCTTTAATGTTTAATTTCTTTAGCAGTTATTTTGTATATTTTTCTTGGTGGATGAAAATTCCTTCCTTCATCTGCTTAACTTGTAATCCTAGAAAGAAGCTAAGTTCTCCCATCAAGCTCATTACAAATTCACCCTACATTGTCTTGGAGAATTCAGGCCAAGATTTTCATTAGTTGCATCAAATACTATATCATCAATATAAATATGAACTATAAGGACATTATTCATAGCATACTTAATGAAGAGAGTAGTGTCAATTTTACCCCTTGAGAAACCTTTCTCAATTAGGAATTTGCTTAGTCTCTTATACTGGGCTCTAGGAGCCTGTTTCAAACCATAGAGAGCTTTCTTAAGTTTGAAGACATGATTTGGACTATGTGGATCTTCAAACCTAAGGGTCTATTCCACTAAACCTCTTTATGAATGAATCCATTTAAGAATGCACTCTTTACATCTATCTAATATAACTTGAAATCCATATAGGATGCAAAAGCAAAGATCATTCTAATGACTTCTATCTTTGCAACAAGGGCGTATGACTCTTCAAAGTCAATACCTTCTTCTTGATAATACTCCTTTGCTACTAATCTTGCCTAATTCCTCACTACAATTCCCTATTCATCCAATTTGTTCCTAAAGACTCATTTAGTACCTATAACAGATAAGTATTATGGTCTTAGAATAATAATTCACACATCATTTCTTTTAATTTGGTTCAAATCTTCTTGCATGGCTAAAATTCAGATTTCATCTTCTAAAGCTTGGTCTATGCAAGTTGGCTCTAGTTGAGAAATAAATGCAAAATTGTCATATATTTTGTGATAAGATAATCTAGTTCTAACTCAATCGTACACATCACCAATTATTTAATTTTTAGGATGAGCATGCATAAACTTCCAATTTTCGAGAAGAGATGAGTTACCTTCCTCATTTACCTCTGTTGTGGATGGTTTAACTTCATTCATTGATGTCTTTAATTATGGAGCTTTAGCCCATTTATCTTGTAATTTCTGTTTCTCTACATTTATTGTAAGGTTTTCTAGCTCATCATCAAAATTACTAGTTCTTTTCATAGAGTCAGTATGTTTATCAAATTTAACATGAATAGATTCTTCTACAACTTTAAGTCGAAAGTTGTATACTCTAAATGCTTTGATAACAATGGAATCACCAAGGGATTTCCCTTCATTAGATCTGCTATCAATTTTTTCAAGGTTTTTCTTGCCATTGTTAAGAATGAAGTATTTACAACCAAAAGTAGGAAAATAAGAAACATTTGGTTTCTTGTCGTAAAATAATTCAAATGGAGTTTAGTTGAGTAAGGGCCTAGTGAAGATTCTGTTAATAATGTAGCATGCAGTATTTATTGCTTCAAGCTAAAAATATTGAGGCAGATAGTATTCTTGCAAGGATCTATTTTTGCTCTTAACTACTCCATATTCGGGGGTGTTCTTGGTGTAGAGAAAGTTTAAAGAAATCCATTGCTTTTATAGAAATTTGTGAACCTATGATTTTCAAACTCTCCACCATGATCAGTCCTTATGACAATAATATGAGAGCTTTGTTCATTCTGTACTTCAAAGAATAAAAAAGCTTTATCTTTAGAGGTTAGAAATATTACCTAGAAGAATCTACTATAGTCATCTATAATGACATATGCATAATGTTTACCTCCATGACTTTTAATTCTTGCTGGTCTAACTAGATCCATATGTAGCAACTGAAGGGGTTTTGTTGTTTATACTTCTTTATTTGATTTAAATGATTTCTTTATTTGCTTACCTTTTAAGCAAGCATCACACAACCTTCCTTGGTAAAATTTAAGTTTGGGTAAGACAACAAGAAGATCCTTATTATATAGTTTTTCAATCAGTTTCTTGTTGGCATGTCTTAATCTTCTGTGCCACGGCATGGATTCATTGTCATTAGTAACAAGACACCTAGCTAAAATATCAAAAAGATCAACCAAACATACATTTTCAAGCCTTCTATCAAGTACTACAATTAAATGAGACTTATCTAGAGTTGAACACAATTGAAATTCAAACACAACCTTATAGCCTTTGGTTACAAAATCGATTAACACTAAGAAGATTTTGTTTCAATCTTTCTACAAGAAATACATCTAAAATTATGGTAAGAAATGTTGGGGAAGTGATGAGAATGCAAAATGTCATATTTTATTCTCCTAATACTTCATCTTTTGCACCTAATACTTCATCTTTTGCA
>JAYJMB010014906.1:5339-18295 GCA_036873735.1 Pouteria campechiana
ATTTCCAAAACAGGCAAGAAATCCCGCAAGAAGGGGCAATCCAAAGACGAAGACGATTCTTCTTCTATCGAGGCGTCGATATCGACGATGGAGAAAGGGCTGCGCTTCACGTTCATGGAGGAGCTAATGGCGCGGGCGCGGGCCCGTGACGTCGCCGCCGTGACCGATGTCATCTACGACATGATTGCTGCGGGTCTTAGCCCCGGGCCGCGCTCCTACCACGGGTTGATTGTCTCGCAGACACTCAGCGGCGATGTCGAAGGCGCGGTAATTTGGTTCTTCGTCCATCGAAAAATGATATTTTTGTCTTACCTTGAGAAGTTGCATGTTGTTTTTTCTTTCTAAATTGCTTCTGTAATCCTGTAGAGCTGACCTTTCGGCTGGCGAAATAATTAAGTGTCAGATAGAAATGTCATGTTCTTAAACGAAGCATTCAGTAAAGAAAATGATGCGTGGCTTGTATTTAGCAATATACTGAATGTGGAATAGGGGAACAAAATGAGCAGAAAAGTTCCAAATGGATGGGAATTGGCATCCTTAGTACTCGATTTTGCTAGAGTTACTTCAGAAGATTCTACATTTCTCCTTGTGCAGATTTATGCCACCTCCCTCCACAAGGGTACACACCACCATATAAGAATATGGTAAGTGCAAATAGAGGCCACGAGGAGTGATAGCTGAGTGGTTGCCCAGCCACAGAACTGACCGATGACCTTTTGCATTTTACAGAAGGCGCATCAAATATGTTATAAGCTTGTGCAGAATTCACTACACTGGAGGCAAACCCGGTCAATGGACTGGGGAATCTTGCTAACTTAAGTGACTTTCAAACATACTGATTTCTTTCAGAAACCCGGTTATGGTGTTTATTTAATCATGAATTTCAATGGACCTGCATTTCTGTATAATATTTGTGCAGTGGCTTTGAGAGGGTTGCCTTGTTGGACAAATGTTTTGAGAACCGTAGTATGAACTGGTTGTTCAAACCTAAATGCCATTTGAACCCTCAGCCATTTTAACACGTGGAAGAAACTCTTTTGACAAAACAATGCATATTTATACATAACAAATTCTTTCTCACATATCTATTAAAACAGCTGACCAGCCACGTCAGGGACTAAACAAGCTAGGGTCTAGTTTTTAAAACATTTCTTTGAATAAAGAGTCAACCCCAAAGAGTTTGTCAGATGCTTTTTTCTCTTTAATCTGGTAGAATTTTTTATTACATTTTACATTTTGTTTTAATTTCATCATTGATTAACAAACCATTGATATTAACTTGGTTGCACTTTGTAGTTTAGTGTATGATTAACAATGCATTGGGACTTAGAAGAATGATGAGGATTGTGTCTGGGTCTATTACAATCTGTGTATTTTGAATTTGGGGCATCCAATTTGAGGATGAAACTGGATCCAATCCAAGCCAGATTTGTCTCATTTGAATATCAGAATTGACATTCTAGATGCTTGTCTTCTCATGTTCTCTGGTTTGTATAATCCCAGTTTTGATGTCAAAGTAAGTAGAGAATATTATCACCATTGAATTCTTATATCAAGCCCGCAAAATGACTCTTGCAACAGCATTCAACTCAACCATGGGCTGTTTCTCCATTCAAATGCACTTAAGTTTTTATTCACCACCTCTGCCCATGTCTTTTAAGGCTTTTTCCTTGTTAAATTCTGTCGAATATGGCCTAACGTTTAGGTTTATTTTTCTTCACCTTACCAACTATTTTTGCTTCCCCTAAACTTCTTTTTTATTTTTATTTTTAATTCTATTTTTCCTTGTCATGTTATTTTTAAACTACTCTCTCTCTGGGCTATGTATTTTGTTAACTACCTCATGTTTGAACAATGGTTTGGAAGTATCTAGAGAATTGATCAAACCATAGTTGATATCTGCATGGTGTTTGGTGGATGCAGTAATTTGTGAATTTAAGAGTGTACTTATGCTGGAGAACCTACTAAATGCAGATGCAGTCATTGCGAAGAGAACTGAGTGCAGGCCTTTGTCCTCTACATGAAACATTTGTAGCATTAGTTCGTTTGTTTGGTTCAAAAGGTCTTGCAACCAGAGGGTTAGAGATTCTTGCAGCAATGGAAAAGTTGAACTTTGACATCCGTCAAGCTTGGCTAGTTCTTGTCGGTATGAAGTCTCCCATAATTTTATTGTTGTCAAGTTGTTATATTATATTGTTATTTAAAGATATTACAGAGCATTAATCTTGTTCTCTTACCATATAATCCTTAAAACAGAGGAGCTTATCAGAAGCAACCATTTAGAAGATGCCAATAGAGTATTCTTGAAGGGTGCAGAAGGAGGATTAAGAGCCACCAATGAGCTATATGATCTTATAATTGTGGAAGATTGTAAAGCTGGTGACCATTCTAATGCTTTAACCATTGCCTATGAAATGGAAGCTGCTGGAAGAATGGCAACGACATTTCATTTTAATTGTCTTCTTAGTGTACAGGTAATAATCTATGTGCATATCAGTTCCTTACTGCATCTTTATTATTTTTGGTCTATTTCTATGAGAGTGTAATTAGACATGCATATGATTGAAACTTACTCCAAATATTTCTAATAATCTTAATTTTTTCATCTTTACTTCTATTTCTCATCATCATCATCATCACACACATATGTTTGTGAAAACTCTCCATTTTGGGTAACTTGGATGATCGTATGAAATCCAATCCGATCATTATATGTAACATCATTTATTTAATTAATATAGTCAAAATCATTTTAATCTAACACCTTGTTCAGCCGCATCATTTGATAAGGTATAAAATCATGTGTAAGATATAAAAATCACTGGAATTGTTTCACTTAAGCATTGGAATGCTATAAAATTTTATCAAATGGTTAATCTAGATGGAATAAACACTTTAGATCATACAAATGTCTAGTTATGAGCTTGTACATTTATCAAGCAATCAAACAATTTTAATGGGTTTTTATTCACCTTAAAGTAATTTTAATTTTGTGGACCACATGAGTTTTTGAGTAGGATGATCATTGAATTCCAAACTAAATAGATCATGACAAGATTATTGGTTGGAGTGAAATTCATGTAATCATCTTGGTGGGCCCCAAATGGAGAGTTTTCACAAATTCACTTCTATGGTTATGCCATCATAGAAGCACTCCACATATACACATATATTGTTTTTATTCACTTTATGGTTGACATCACCCCCTGTTCTATTGACAACATTTATATTTCCATTTATATTCCTTTTTGGATTCCCATTATCTCAACACAGCCTAAGTAGTTATGATCCGTGCTCATAGGATTCTTAAAATTTGTTACTTGCTTTTTGTTTGGCTCCATTGAGACTTTTTATGCACATTTAAGTTCATCTTGGTGGGCCCCAAATGGAGAGTTTTCACAAATTCACTTCTATGGTTATGCCATCATAGAAGCACTCCACATATACACATATATTGTTTTTATTCACTTTATGGTTGACATCACCCCCTGTTCTATTGACAACATTTATATTTCCATTTATATTCCTTTTTGGATTCCCATTATCTCAACACAGCCTAAGTAGTTATGATCCGTGCTCATAGGATTCTTAAAATTTGTTACTTGCTTTTTGTTTGGCTCCATTGAGACTTTTTATGCACATTTAAGTTCATCTTTATGCTAATCTAGTAATAGTTACAAATGCTACCTCTAACTTGTTTCCCTTTTGATCCTATGGTGCAGGCTACTTGTGGAATACCAGAAGTTGCTTTGGCAACTTTTGAGAACATGGAATATGGTGAAGGTGTGCATTTTCTTCTTACCTCTCTAACCTTGCATGAATAAACTTTTGAATCATAGTTTTCATATTTATCGCTATCATGCAATAGAATATGGTGATCTTATGTATTATCTTGTTTTTAGTATTCATTTAATTTAGTATGATTTATTCAAAAATTTCATTGATAAATTCAAATGTTTTTCTTATTTTGTATTTATCTTTATTTTATCGATAAAGTTAGGTGATATATCTTAGTGATAAAGGTGGTTCATCTCTATATGAGGGTAGTGATAAAGTTATTGATTATGATATGGTGAACAGTGGTTAGGGCCAAACATTATGGGTGCTTTATGACTGTATTTGTGCTTCCAAGGAGGTGTCAAGAAAGTGACATGGCCACGAGGGTGTTTAATCTTAATGTGTTTCTATAACTGTTAGATACCTATTGCCATAGACTAAATTCAAGAAAACAGCGTTTTTCGACAGTAATCTTGGATGTACAAAAGGCTGCGTATTCACGTGTGATAATTTTGAAGGATGAACTACATATTCATTGCTGAAGGTTATGGCAGATTACATGAAGCCTGACACAGAGTCATATAACTGGGTGATCCAAGCATACACCAGAGCTGAATCCTATGACAGGTAAAAGTTGAAGAACAGACTCTACTTCTGATAGTGGTGTCATTTTATTACTTCCGATGGTGGTGTCATTTCAAAATCCCTTATGCCTTTGAGATGCTCTAGGATGTCCATTTGAGACAATCATGGCCGGTGTTTTTTTTTTTAATTTTGTGCTGCTTCAAATGTTAAAATAATCTTGGCCATGGTGTAACGATGCCTAAGATTTATTTTTCTTGGCTATGATGTGCAGGGTGCAGGATGTTGCTGAATTACTTGGAATGATGGTTCAAGATCACCAACGCCTGCAACCAGATGTTAAAACATATGCGTAAGCACATTCCATCCATTTTCTTTTTGTAAGATGTCAGTTTAGTTGTTCAAAACTCATATACTTTATTAGTTTATTGGTATCATTATGTATCACATATTATGAGAAGGTGCTAGTCTATTGCTTTGTTTGATGAGTGTATCATTTGGGATGCCGTTGCATTTGACAATAATTAATACTTTTCAACACCCCTTTCTTCAGGCTGTTGGTTGAGTGCTTTACAAAGTATTGTGTCATAGGAGAAGCTATTCGGCATTTCCGTGGTCTCAAGACCTTCTTTCCAGGGGCGACTAGAGTTTTGTACAACAATGGGAACTTTGGGGATCCACTATCTCTTTATCTTCGGGCTTTATGCCTTGATGGTATGCTACTACTTTTCAGTGCTTTCACAGAGAAAAAACTTCTGGTTGTTTCTTGTCTTTTATGCTCTTGGCATGTGCTAATTATATTTCTTGTGGAAGCCAGAGCTTGCTCAAGACCTGGATCAGAAATATAAAACCCTGTTGACGTAATCAATGTACTGCATCATTCAACAACTGTACTCCAGTATTTGTTCACTACAAGATTGAGCAATTACAAAATGTCTGACTAAATGATCATATAACCACAAAATCACTAGAGTTGCCTTAATATAGGGAATTGTACTTCAAAATTATGCATGCTGTTTCCAATCCAAACCTCAATGTTCATCTAAAATCTAAGAATGTCTTGCTTGCTTTTGATTGTACGAAATGGAAGATGAAAAGAAAAAAGAAAAAAAAGAAAAGAAAAGAGAAGCTGCTCGACTTGAAGACTCATATGAAGCAGGCGATTTAACAGTTAATTGTGCATATCTTTCTTAATGTTTTGTTAGAAGATGTTTTATACCAAGCAATACTTTTTTTGAGGAGGTGAAAAAAGCTGCCACATTAATACTTTTCTGAGTTGTGAATGATGTATGGTAGGCTTCCTGTGAAAGTGAAACAAAAAGCTTTTAGCAATGTCCATTGAGAATGTTCTAATGACTGCAGAAGTTGAAAGAAATTATTGTCACCTTGTTAGTTGTCATAAGTTAATATTTTTCTGAGATGTTGTAGTTATGATTTGTATCAGGAAGGATTGTTGAATTGCTTGAAGCTTTGGAAGCAATGGCTGAAGATAAGCAACCCATTGCACCAAGAGCAATGATTGTGAGCAGAAAGTATCGCACACTGGTGAGCTCTTGGATTGAACCATTACAGGATGAGGCTGAACTCGGGTTTGAGATAGATTATATTGAGAGGTATGCATTTAGATTATATTGAGAGGTATGCATTTGGTTAGCTGTAGTTAAGGAAATAAACACGCATTACATACGAGTTGAGACGTATTAGATACAAAAAATAGACACTTTCTCGCTCTTAATTATTTTTCAGGTGGATTTCTTTCTTTCTTTCTCTCCCTTCAAGGATTGAGCTTTATTAAAAAGCCAGCAGAGAATAACACCCAGACGACAAACTGTCGTATTGCAAAAAAGGAAAAGAAAGAATAAAACTACAATAGCAACCATCTACAGGGAAGAATTCAATACATTTTTTGGTTTCCTGTGAATTATAGATGTCTTAATTCATGATAAAAAGAACTGTAATTGATATATAAGAAATCTATTAAGTGCTGCGTATCTTGCTGCTGCTGCTTGGGTTACATCTCAATCTGACATTTAGGTTCTTCTCTCTTTTACATGTCATGGAGCTTAAAACCTTCTATGATGACAAGGTCAAGGTAGCTTGTTTTCCTGCAGACGAATATCACCGACTTCTGAAGGTTGAACAACTTGGAGCAAATGCACCAATTTTATCACAACCAAACTGCTTTATAAGAATAAAGTCCAAAACGTGCCCCTATTGCCCACTGGACCAACAAGATTAATAATATCCATTTTCCAGTCTTTTCACTTATTCACATTTTTAAAAAATGAATTTTAATTAATTTGGCATCAGACTGGTGAAACTAGCCGGTCTGGTCCTATTTTTAGAAAACTGAATGCACCATTAATATGGAATTTTGTTGGCTCATCATGCTCTAAATGCAAGACATTGTCATTTTGTTGGTGCAGATGCATGAATCTTGCTATGCAGTTCTGCTTTATAACAGGCCTCATACTCAGTTAAATCTTGGCTCCCTAGTTCTTCTAGTGTTTTCAATGTGAAACACTTTAATACTATTCCTAATCAGTGCAGTTCCCTTGTAACTTCACTTGGACTATCCATCTGAATCTACTCACCTTCTCTGATTTCCTATTTATTCTAATTGTAATTTCCTTCTAATTATTCTGATTCTATCCTTGTCTTGCTGTGCATTCTTATTCACTAAACTCAATTTTATGACTGCCCAATATTCTACCCTACAAAGCAAGGTGGACTGTCCTCTTCGGTTTGACTGGTGTACAGTCACATAAAACTCAGAAAGGCATATCTCCACCTTTTCTACTCAGCTTAAATCTATAAGCAATGGTCTTCTCAATCCTTTTGTTCTCTCGGCTAGTTTTCAATTGAAAATGGTCAGCTTAGGGAAATCTGAGAAATTATTCTATAAAAATTTTAAAATAAAAACAAAGCATTTGCCTTTGATTGAAATTAGGTCCTGATTGGAGAGCAATGACCAGAGATGAATTTTTCTGGCTGTGCCGGAAGTTAAGC
Organism: Pouteria campechiana; assembly: GCA_036873735.1. Lineage (NCBI taxonomy): Eukaryota > Viridiplantae > Streptophyta > Magnoliopsida > Ericales > Sapotaceae > Pouteria > Pouteria campechiana. Next base: position 12,708 of record JAYJMB010014906.1, read on the forward strand.
TTTACTAGCTAAATTTATCTTTTATGCATTGGCTTAATAGTTAATATGTATGATTTGGTTTCATAAATTGCAAGCATAACTTGAAGTTTGGCTTGTGTAGTCTAAACTCTAAAGATGATCTGAATAACACGATTGCTCTTCCCACTCGCCATTTTAATCTCTTTTGGCTTTGATGTTATAGGTTCTCCAAACTGAAGATAAAATGGATGGAATGGAGTGAATGCATAGAACTATGAACTAGGTTTTGTTCTTATGAATAATTAACGTCCCTATGTCTGGTTTTTCTCCTTTAAAAATTTATTCTTGTCTGTTAAGTGATTGGCATTATTATTAACTCTTGCTTTGATTTGTGGCCTAGCAAACTACTTTGCTTAGGCGTCAATAAAAGAACCTTCTGTATTTGTTTTTAACTTGTACTAATTCATATTTTGAATTTTGGATATATGAGATTTAAGAATTTTCAGCTTATAAGGTTCTACTGGGGAATTTTGGTAGGAAATATCTCAGGCCTTTAATAGTTCCAGTAGCAAGTGTCTTTTAGGACCAGATTCAGCATAATAATAGTTAAATTCTTAACCAGAAAATGTCACTTCTTTATCTTCATATTAATGCTTTTTTGACAAATATGAAGTTTCTCTGTCATGCACAATTGCCAGATATATAGCAGAGGGAGGCCTTACAGGTGAACGCAAGCGCTGGGTGCCACGTAGAGGAAAAACCCCTCTGGATCCTGATGCCCTTGGATTTGCTTATTCAAATCCAATGGAAACATCTTTCAAACAGCGCTGTCTTGAGAATTGGAAGGAGTACCATCGTAAACTCCTGAAAACCCTGAGGAATGAGGGGCCTTCAGCTTTAGGGAATGTGTCTGAAGCTGATTACCTAAGGGTTGAGGAGAGATTGAAGAAGATCATAAAAGGACCTGAGCAAAAAGTTCCAAAGCCAAAGGCCGCTAGTAAGATGGTTGTCTCTGAATTGAAGGAAGAATTAGAAGCTCAAGGATTGCCCATAGATGGAAACAGACAAGTGCTATACCAGCGAGTCCAAAAAGCGAGAAGAATAAACATTTCACGTGGTCGGCCTCTTTGGGTTCCCCCTGTGGAGGAAGAAGAGGAAGAGGTTTGTGGTTTCTTTCATATGACTCATGTGAATTCTTTTAATTATTGTTTGTTGCTGGCACTTTATGATCATATGCAGCATTGTACAATTCTGGTTTGATTGTGAGTAACTTTTAAGCTGCCAGCTTCAGTTTCTTGCATCTAAATGCTGTGGATTAAAGCAGATTGAGCTTAGCAATTATTTTTTGCTTGCGATTATCTTTTTAGGTGGATGAGGAGCTGGATGAATTAATTTCACGCATTAAGTTACAAGATGGAAACACAGAGTTCTGGAAACGCCGTTTTCTTGGAGAAGACATAATTGAAGTTCACGGAAAGCAAACTGACAATGAAGACAGAGAGCTTTCAGACTCATCAGATGATGCTGATAGTGTGGATGACAACTCAAAAGAGGTAGAAGAAGATGAGGCTGAGGAAGAGGAGGAGGAGGAAGCTGAACAAACAGAAATCGAAAGTCAAGGAAATAGAATTAAGGACAAAGAAGCGGAAAAGGCTAAACCTCCCCAAATGATTGGGGTCCATTTGTTGAAAGATGCTGACCAAACAATTATGGCCAGACGGAAGTCAAGGAGGAAATTTTCACGAGTGGTGCCTGATGTACGGACATGTTACACACTATTCTTTATTTATTTTTATCGTCTCTGTTTTACTTGCTACCCTGCTTTTAGATCATTTAAACATGTCTTCTCCTGCATATTCTTATTTCGAAGCCCAATGAGTTAATTTTCCACAGAGTTGCATGTATGTCGGATGCATGATGTTTTAATGCTAAGCCCATGTGGGTAAATACTGTGGTTGCAGGACCAGTTGGTTTCTGTAGTAACATATAAAGGATTAAAATATTGGAAATTTGATGTGATGAACTACTGATCAGTCTGATCTCTTAAAGAAAATCTGTTGCATAAGTAAAGCCAGTGTTCTTGATCCCTATGCAAAGGAAAATTAAATTAGAGCCCCCTCTTTTGTTTATTATATTTATCCTCATTAAAGATTGATTTTCTCTCATTTCATTTTATGTCTTCTGGATGAGAATGCGTAACACTACAAGTGTGTGAAATGCAAGGCATGTTTGCTGTCCACTAAGCTGTGGGCTGGAGACCACATTTTTTGGTGTCAACACTTCAAATATTTAAAATGCTTTGTAGAGTACCCTATAGAATTGCAGCATTCAAACATATAATGACATCGAATGCGTATATCAATTACTAGTTTAGGCAACATCCAATATTTACATGGTTTTTAGTAGTCAATTTTAAGGAGAATTCAATGTTTTGATGCTTGCATTATGCCCCATAATTGTGATGAAGAGTGGTAAAAGCCGGTAGGAAGCAATTTTAAGGAGAATGATGTGTATGATGCTACCATTATATGACAAAAATAGTAATGGTTCCTGCATTGTCATCTTGAAAACATAGCTCCTCACCTTCTAGTTGTTGCATGTACATGCTGGATTTGTTGATGTAGAATGATGACGATGAGGACTGGTTCCCTGAGGATATACATGGGGCACTGAAGGAGATGAGAGAGAGAAGAATTTTTGATGTTTCAGATATGTATACCATTGCTGATGTTTGGGGTTGGACATGGGAGAAAGAACTCAGAAATAGATGTCCACAGAGATGGTCTCAAGAATGGGAAGTGGAGTTGGCAATCAAAATAATGCATAAGGTATGTTTCTGTTTCTCCATCCATAGAGTGCAAACGTGATAAGATTTTTATCTTTACTAGTTGACGACCTCTCGATATTATCTTTAGAATTCCCACAATCTCTGTCTGAATACTGTTCTTGTCCTGTTAATATATTCTTTAATGAATTTTAATTAGTTTTTGATTGGTCCCTGGGGCAGACAAATCCAATTAAGCCATACATGACCTGGTTGGTTTGGGAGGCCTAGAGTCCAATAAGCTTTCTTTACTTCAGTTTATATAAGATGCAACTATGCAAACTATCAAGGCCACGAGGTTGGACTCTCTCAAGCATTTTACAGCTTTGGTTGATAGTTGTGAGTCCATTTAGATTCTTATTTGGATGAAACCTTTTAGTTACTTTAATCCATTCGTTGTTCAAGATGTATTTAGTTGAGAAAATTTAGATCAAATAGTATGAAGGTAGATATCTCAACTTGAGAGAGATGTTTAGAAGATATATGCATTACCATGTGTAGACCAATAGAGGATTTTTTGTTGAATCGAGTTATTTCTAGTTCCTTATGGTTGATTGATTATTCTGGCACCTTGTGGGGGCTCCTACTGTACATGTACGGAAGTTATTCTACTGTCCATTTTGGATACAAACATCAATTTCATGGCATTTTCTGGTTGGCGGTAGTAGTCCTTTTGTCTGTTCTGATTAAAACTACGAAACTCTTGTTCAATCATTGAATGTTAGCTGGATTATCTTTGGCCCAGTATCTTGCTCTTCATTCTCAGAACTGGTTTCTCGGTATCTTATTCTCAAATGTTGCCTCACTTATAAAGTTAATAGGCTCAAATTTTATGTTTTCAAACAGCTGACTCAAGGTGTTTGATAATATTGTAGGTGATTGAATTGGGTGGAACACCAACCATTGGAGACTGTGCTATTATATTGCGAGCGGCTATAAGAGCGCCCCTCCCCTCAGCATTTCTGAAAATCTTGCAGACTACGCATAGTCTCAGTTATGTTTTTGGAAGGTAAAATCTTCTGTATCAATAATTGAAAAATTCATAATCATGATTAGCTTCAAAATCATCAAACATTCCTACAATAGAAACAAATAAGGGAAAATCTTGATCCAACACAGATCAATTCCATTGAGACTCAAAGAGAATTCATCTTGGTCATTACTCAGTGAAGATCTTCTCAAAATGAATCTGACTTGGATGAACTCGTCCAAGTTATGGACACTTTCAACATGGTAGCCACGTGCTTCAGAGAATTTTGAGCACTGTTCTGTTCCAGATTCCATATTCACCTGCAGCCACCAGTGTTTCACTCTTACTCTTTAGTCTGTTCCTCTATCAATAACCCTTAGCGCTGTCTAGGAAATGTACTGCTGGTAAACCCCAAAAAAAGCAACAGAGAGAGAGAGAGAGAGAGAGAGAGAGAGAGAGAGAGAGAGAGAGAGAGTTACTGATATTGTCTAATTTTTTTGCAGTCCACTGTATGATGAAGTTATCACACTGTGCCTTGATCTTGGAGAAGTGGATGCAGCGATTGCAATTGTTGCAGACATGGAGACCACGGGCATCAAAGTTTCTGATGAAACCTTAGACAAGGTGCTCTCTGCGAGGCAGAGTGATGATCCTGTCGATCCTGCTGTCAGTGAATCTTAACAGATTCCAGCAGCATGCATGCATGTTGTTATGTTTTCTCTTTATTTATTGTATTTATTTTTATCTGACAAAGCTGATTTAGAGGCATTACCGATATGCTCAATGATCTGCCGACAGAATTTTGATCTGTATAAATGGAAATGTTTGAAATGCTAATTTTCCGTGAATTGAGTTGTCCTGACCATCAATTGAATTTCTTTAATCTGGAGGCATAAATAATTCCATGACAAAGATAAACAGGACTATGTCCCGTTACTTCTACATGTTCGTGCAATCCATTCTCTCAGTCCCAAGTCTCTGCAGGCTTGAATGCATTCGTCGGTTACTATCTGAAAAATGAAACGAACATATATTACATAGGTGCCTCAAAATAAACTAGCAACCGACCACCTATTCGATTAAAGTGGATAACTCTAGACAATCGGTATCATAGGTTGAGATAACTAATTTGGCTTATGGGAGCCACCAAGGCAGCTTTAATACCTGCTGTGCTATTCTATCCATGAGAGAGGTTGATGCATACAAGTGATTAACACATCTTACAGGATTCTGCTCTCCAACAAGGATGCATCGACCAGTCAAAGCATCCCTGCATCCCTTGTTGCCATACAAAAAATCACCACCGAAAAGGCACATGCCCAATAGAAGAGCAGATTGAATCCACAGCGCAAGCCTTTGGTGCAGATCCAGAATTTGAGGAAATCACTTTTCTGGGCACCAGGTCTAAAGCGAAACAACGAAAAGACCATTTCTGGTATGATAGGCCTCTAAGAAACGTTTCTTACAGTTCTAGCAGAGCCCCGGGCATGGAATATAATCCGGTGATATAGAAAAGGCAAGCCCGTGCTAACGGCTGCCCGCATACACACAATCATTGGTGAAGAACAAAGCAACATGCGTATGAGATTAAAAAGATCAGTAAACGACTTAGTTACATAAATGGGCAGCAAGAATGGCACAGAAATAGCCCCTGCATTAACCTCTTTCGACTGCGAGTCATCAAAAGAATGACCGGACCAGGAAAAGCCATAGAAATTGATTCCCTACGTCGTCTTCGGTCCTCGCGCTTTCTAAAAACCGCCCTAGCCTTCCCCGCAAGCTGTAGTACCTCCGGGAATCTTTGCCAACCTTATACCTTTTTGTTTTGCCATTTTT
>JAYJMB010014906.1:18395-45596 GCA_036873735.1 Pouteria campechiana
CCTACTGATTTATTTTAGAAGCAATTCCAAGTTCAGGGCAATAATGAGTTAAATATTACAATTGGCAACCCTGTAGAAAGAACAAAAATTTCCTAGTGGAGTCTGGGTTTCATCTGTCATGGAGAACCAACGACACCACTTAAATTACCATTTGGCCTCATGAATGCACAACACTCAAATGTTCAAAAAGCAGAAATGGAGGTGAACTAAAAATTCCTAAAGTTTCTTGTCTTGCGTATAATGTGGGTGAATTTGAGTCAATTCGTAAGGATAAGACCTTTAATAATCCATGCCACCCATGCCGCCGCCACCCATAGCTGGAGTCTCTTTCTCATCTTTAGGTAGTTCAACAACCACAGCCTCAGTTGTAGTCATCAGAGCTGATACACTGCAGAACATCATATGGAGGTTACATTGAGCTTAATGGGGGAAAGCCGGCAATATCAATGTCGAGCATTCCTGAATTGCATTTTGTAAAATTTTCATAAGAAACCTATTTTGTATTGTGTAGTTCCGAGATGCTATGTAATAGCAGCTTTAATCCATCGCCCACACCAATGATGGGGCAGAATATTGGCTGCTGGGATCCCACCACTGAAATGGTATATGCACAATCTTTTCCCCAAGGTATGTGTATAAATATTTCTGATTGCAGTCCTCGAATTTGATAATTTACCTTTTCAAAAGGGGGGAGGGGGTATTTTGCAGAATCATTTTAAACAAACTGGGAACATTTAAGTACCTTGCAGCATCAACCAAAGCAGTTCTGATCACTTTCAGCGGATCAATTATCCCTGACTTAACCATGTCGACATATTCGCCTAGTTTTCAGGACAGGCAAAAGTTAGCATTTTCAATGGGAATTTCCATGCCAAATCTTACTGGCCAAAAAACAAAGTCTGAATGATGATAATGAATTACCTTTGGCTGCATCATATCCAAGATCAGGGTTGTCTTGCTCCAGTAGCTTGCCAACAACCACAGCCCCTTCCACTCCAGCATTGGAAGCAATTGTATACACAGGTGTCTGCAATCAGATATCCAACATTCTGATCGATTCCCATAAACGAGGAAACATAACATAAAAAAGACCAATTAGTCCAGCAATTGGTAATCCTCCTGATCCAAACCTTGAGAGCATTCTGTATAATTTGAACTCCAATCTTCTGATCAAAGTTTGCTGTTTGCAACTTATCCAACTCCTTTGATGCATAAAGAAGTGCAACACCACCTCCTGTAAATAGAATCTGCTTCAGTAGGAATGTTTAAATATCAAGGCAGAAGAAAGCATTTCAGGATGAACAATGGGAAAATTTTACCTGGCAGAATGCCTTCCTCAACAGCTGCCTTGGTTGCATTAAGAGCATCAGTTACCCTATCCTTCTTCTCACCAACTTCAGCTTCACTAGCTCCACCAATCTGGCTAAGAAAAACCACATAGAGATGCCATTTGAGAGGAGTGCTAGAGATAAGATTACAAAGGAAGGTCAGTGATGTAACAATGATCATTGACTCATGTAAACAAGAACATGGAGAGACAAGACCTTCAGAACAGCAACCCCTCCTGAGAGCTTTGCTAGTCTCTCTTGCAGCTTCTCCTTGTCATAATCAGAAGTGCTCAATTCAATTGTCGATCTTAGCTGTTCAAAGAGCAAAGAACATTAGAACAGGAAAACAGGACCTCCATCTTGGAACTTCAGAATGTCAAATGATTGATTCCCAGTTATGCTGACAATGGAAAGCCTGAGAAAACAAAACCAACCTGTTCAACTCTTTCCTCAATGGCCTTCTTATCACCAGCCCCATCTAGGATGACAGTATCATCTTTAGATATTGTGACCTGCAGTTATTAAATTACAATGAGAAGGAAACCAGAATACAGAGATCAATCTCTTTTAAAGAGAAAAATATGGCTAAATGACTACATGTTTTCTCATGGACTTGGAAAGTCAAAATGCAGATGTGATGGTAACTGGAGACACTTGTGAAAGATCTATATCAACATACCATCAATAACCATCAAGTTAGGGAACATGCTGAAAACTTTCAATGAGACATCCAACACAGATCATATATTTTTATTGCCAGTGAAGAACCCCTCCTTTTTTTCCTTTGTTTTTATTTTTTATTTGTCTTTCATGCAGCCGATTGATTGGAGCTTGAAACTATATTCAAAATAAATGATATTAACAACTAGAGGTTATTAAAACTTCACAATCTCTTCAACCATCCCACGGCAAATCTGAATCACTGTTTGGTTCCAGGGTTGCAAAGTACGGACCATAAGAGGCAGATGGCTCTAGAACGCTGCTTTGTATCAGGAAGCTGGCATATTTGGTTAGAAAAGAAAAAAAGACATTTCTGAAGGAAGACAATACATCTAAATATCAAAATGCACCTGATAAATTGGGCCACAACAACAAAACACTTCATGGGATTTCAATGGCCATATATTTTTAAATAAGTGAATTTTGTGAATCTAACTTGGGCTTTTGCTGTGGGCTTTACAAACTTTGATGTTTTAAGGATATTTCCAGATACATGATTTAATAAGTAGGGCCCACTTTTCTTCTTCATTTTCCCCCTCTTTCACCTTTCGATCTAAACATCTTTTCATAAAATCTTTTTTGCAACTTATAGAAAACAGTGCCCACCACCAGAGTTAACAACAGACTATAAATCTCATTCCACAAAGAATATTGACATTCAATAGCATTTCACAACTGATACTTGTAGCTAAAAATTGGTTTACAGCCAGGAAAAAAGCTCAATAAATGTAACTGAAAATACTAAAGTGGTAAAGCAACAAAGAATAGACTAGGATGAAGACATTACCTTTTTGCATGTGCCTAGCATGTCCGGTTCAATTTTTTCAAGGTTCATGCCAAGTTCTTCTGTTATGAGCTACGAAATGGAAAAGGAGAAAATTTAACAACACCATACCCTTCTCAGAAGCGCATTTCAAGGCACAAAATAAAAGATGAACCTACATCACCACCAGTGAGGACAGCAAGATCCTGCAAGCCTGCTTTCCTGTTTTCTCCAAAACCAGGTGCTTTAATGGCACAGACCTGTTGGTTCATTATTTTTTCCCATTAGATTATATCAACAGAAAATTTGCAGTGGACTCTTTAAAAGATCAAAAGAAGAAAAAGAAGGGCAAGGGAATGAAGAAGTAGAAGAATTCTTTAAAGATGATAAATGAAAAACAGAACACACCTTGATTCCTGCCCGAAGCTTATTAAGAATAAGAGTAGCTAATGCATCGCTTTCTATATCTTCAGCAACAATCAGTAGAGGTCTTTGTTTCTAGTTATACATATGAAAAATCCATTCATCCAATCAGGTAATAAATTGCAAGGATGTAAGGAAAAATCAACAAAGAAACCCTGAGGAGAGTTTTACCTTCAAAGCCAGCTCTAACACTTTAACCACTGCATTTATACTTGAGATTTTCTTCTCATGTATTAGAATAAGAGGATCCTCAAGTTCCTGTTCCACACAGACAATGCACATAAATGCAAATTTAGACCAGAGGATAAGAATGTTGTCGTTGGCTACATCAGTATGGACAAACACAGATAAGAACAAAATTTGTCCATTCAAAACCAATGAAGTTAATTCTTAGACTGAGTAGTGTAATTCAGTGCAAGAACTTATCCAACAGAAGAATAAAAATAACTTACGCATTTTTGGTTCTTTTGGTTAGTGATGAAATATGGAGAAATATAGCCTCTATCTAGCTTCATTCCCTCGACAACCTCCAATTCATTGTATAGAGTCTTGCCATCCTGCAAAATTTTGGTAATCCAACAATAGCCAATGAACATTCACAATAACAAGCCGTTGAATAGGAACATGAAACACTATCTGCAAGATTAGGTGCAACAAAAACAAATTTTCTTAAAAAGAAATAAAACAAAATTACACTTATGCAGTATTCAGACAGAAACACCAGAAGTGACTTGACTAAATTATGTTGACCATACTCCATGGATTCTTTTCCATAGGGTGAATAACGACAAAAATTTTAGAAAACTTACTATCCTCATAGATTCTTGGGGGTCAAACTATATGTAGAAGACATCAGGTAAAGCAATAAACCCTTAGCTAAGGGTGAGGAAACTGCTAGACTTGTCATTATTGACGAGTTAAAATAAATGCAAAAATAGACAGAAGTCCAGATGCTCTAGTAAAATGATGCAATGGTGAGAGAATATCCCCAAAAACAAGTAGGGGGAAAAACTCAGCCAGCTGTTCTCTGTTTTCTGCCAAAATCCTAGTTTGGTTTATGCTCAACAAGGTTTGTGAACTAGGTTCCTTTGAGGATATTCCTTTCATCGTATCATTGCAAAGGACAGTAATTCAGCCAGCAGCACTTCTAAATAAGGAATTTATCATTCTTCTTGCTATGTGCCACTTCGTCCTAGTCCTATTCATTACAGTAAGATCTATGCAACTTCAAAAGCATGACATTTGGTGGCTTACAGAAATAGTGATGACTCCATCCTTGCCAACTTTCTCCATAGCCTTCGCAATCAGCTCACCAATCTCTCTTTCTCCATTTGCTGATATTGTGCCAACCTAATCAGATGAAACAAACATGTCCATCCGTCATAAGTCTAGCTGTCTTTCCATAACATCGCACTGAAAACAGAAAACTGGACGAAACAATAGTTCCAATAACACTATTGGAAAATCAACTACTACTTTCATAATTATATATACTTTCATTCCCATTTTTTATGAGATAATAGTAAGGTGTGGAGACAACAAGGCATCTAAACCATCAACCATCAGATCCAACAGCATCATTCCCTTCTTCTCCTTGTAAAAGATAGCACACAGACCTGTGCAATCTCTTCTGACGTGCTTATCATCCGTGCTCTGCTTTTTAAATTGGTCACCACAGCATCAACTGCCATTGTTATACCTCGTCTTAGATCCATTGCATTCATCCCTGCTGCCACTGATTTGCATCCTTCAGCGAATATTGCACGAGTGAGAACAGTAGCACATGTGGTACCTGCGGGCAGCCAGCAAAATTTAGTTAAATGAGCATGTCCAAAATATTACTCTCAACTATCAACATCAACAGCTTCCACAATCAATACACATTGCCAGCATCAGTATTTATCCATTTGTACAGGAAAAAGCCCACAACATAGGCATTGCCTACCATACGCTATGCGAAAATATCATAGGCAACACAAGGGAAACTTGCTAATGCAGTGTAACCTCAAACATGAATAGAACCTTACCATCGCCTGCAACATCATTGGTTGCATTAGCAACCTGCTTCACAAGACTTGCACCCATGTTCTTAACTCTGTCCTTAAACTCAATGCTCTTCGCAACAGTCACACCATCCTTGGTCACTTTGGGGGCACCAAAGCTTTGCTCTAGAACCACATTGCGGCCCTTCAAAATCCCAAACATGAAAACATCAGCAATCTGTGACTTCAATATAAAAGATTGAAACAAAGAAACGAAATTCATACAAACCCAAGAACATTCAACATTACTAGTCAGATCAGTTCTATATCAAATAAAAAGTCCACTACGAGCGCAAAATTGCCAACGTTGAAAAACTTCACCATGAAAACAATGCTGCAGCATAACATCATAAAATACTATGAAGAGAAAACAATTACCTTGGGACCCATTGTAACTCTGACAGCATCGGCTAGGTCTTCAACACCCTTAAGCATTAGAGCGCGGGCTTCGACGCCGAACTTAATATCTTTCGCTGCATAGTTCCTGCTCCAACTGAACCTACCAGCGACCTAAACCACCAAGCAGAGGAAACACAATGTGACCCCAAAAATTCAACAGAAAAAAGATTATTGTGTTGAAAATGAAAACCGATTACTGTAATCATAAAAGAGCCACAAGTCACCTGCTTGCTCGTGTTTCTGGCGATCCTGCAACACACAAGAGGAAATGAACGGAAATGAGCGAAACCAAAATGCTCAAAGAACTGCAATAAATCCAAAGGGAAAGACAGAAATTACAGAAACCTGGCTTTGGAAGCAAGGCCTGCAGCTGCACGGAACATGGTAGCGAGATGGAGTTTGAGATGAGAAGGAAGATAGGATTAGGGTTTTCTAGAGCTTCTGCAAACGTTTGGTTAGTAATTTTGGCTGAAGAACAGAGCTATGAAGAAGACCTTGAATAAAGGGCTATTTAATGCCGCCTGCGGATAGTCTAGAAGCGTCTTCTAGGGTTTAGGGGTTTAGCTTTCTGTTTTTGAAAGTCCAAAACCCCCCACTTTCACGGGTCAGCAGAATCACACCCAGGCCCAGTTATAGTGGGCTGAAGAATGATATGGGCTGCGTTGCGAGGGATGATCCTCGGGCATACGGCCAATCATACTCAAGCAATTGCATCATACTGGACGTACGGCCCAGGTACAGTTGGATGCCTCACGATTCGAACATACGATGCCCCAATCCGATTGGAGTGATTGGTCCAATCCGGATTTCTTAGCCTTCATCATTTATGTGACATGATGTTTATTCCAGCAACCTCACTTTTTTACAATTAAATATATGTTTTAATTGTTTAATAATATTTATGAAAATTTTTGCCTACAATATCCACATTTATTTTATAGCTGATATGACCCTTGTACCATCCTCACATCATTGTCTAAGATCCATGTTAATAATATAAAAAAGGGATGAAAAATCCTTTTTTTCTTCTTTTTCCACTCCCCTCTTAACTGACGTAACATTCATCTACTTTAGCTATTCTAATTTCTTTACCATTAGTTAATTTCTAATTATTATTCCTTAATTTTCATAAATATATTTATTTTATCTTCATTTAGTTTATTTTCTATCGTTATCATCCATGGTGTCATATCACTTCCCTTTTTCTTTATTTTTTGGATTTTAGTTTTCTTTTCTTATCTACTGACTTTTACAACTTTAATAGTACAACATTGAAATCAATTCAAGGTATAGATGAAAATGGAAACTACTCAACAGAAAAATGCTGACAACAGATGGCAAGAAAACAAACTTAATTTTCCCTTTCATTGCCTCTTTCCTGCCTGGCCCGGTGGCCCAACCGTTCTTCGTTCCAACAACCAATTGGAATACGTCGACCAATCTGATACGTTATGCAATCCTAGGATTGACCCGAACATCGGATTTTCATCCAGCAGATGGCTACAATGCCTTACACATGTTGATGGCCCCTCTTCTTTGCCCAGCATCAGCTGAGGGTACTTGGATATGCTTAAGTTCTCAAACTAAACTACCTACCTTATGCTTAATCAATTCTTCTATTTCTTCAATCATTATTCTTATATTTTCCATTAATACTCATATTTTTTGCTCCTTAATTTGTTTTCAATTATTACCCAATCCTTTCTATGTCAACAATTATGCTCATTTTCAACCCCCATTTACCATATCTGTTGTCTTTTTTACGTTGCATTCTCTTTTGCAACACACAGCCACCCGTTGCAGCATCCATTGCACTTACCCTTGGCATCCTTGTGAGGAGGTTGAGGCTTGCTTCAAAGTCTGACAGGCAATAACCACGAGTCTTGGTAATCACGTTCTTTGATGGCACGTCGCAATTTGCAAGGTCGGGAGGCCAAATTTTTACACCATCCAATAGATTCCTAAAAAGCTATTTCAGGAAGGTGGTGCTGCGCCACTCAGCATGCGTGGCAGTTAGCTTCAGACGATGGTTCAGAACTTCTAATAGCCGCCAGGATTTCCAATTTTCCATTCTCGGACAGCATGCTCATCTACTTGAGAAAGAGGCAAATGTTCTGGAGCACCAAGCAGTGGTTCTAAACGTCTAAGCCATATCTGGATCCATAGGTGGATAAACAACGCCTCAAATATGCTAGAGCCCACCAAATCTTGATGCGTGTGGGATTTAAACAAAGATAATTATTACACCCAAAAGGGGATCTTCCCTTCTAGCTATCGTTTCCATTTTTCACATTTATGTTTTCCACCCCCCAGAAACTCTTACATCCAATAAACACACTAGCAACCCAAGCCCTTCCCTCTTAAAAAGGGATATCTCACACAATTTACATACAAATACAAAGTGTGAAAACGAAGGTAAAAGAATTTGCAAAACCCAACACCGCCACCACTCCTTCAAACGGGCAGCTTAACCATTGTTGGCATCAATTGGGGCGCCTGATCTTGCTTGTGATATCCGGTTGGCATAAATGGTCACCAGCCGCAACTGTGAGCTGTTAAGCCGCTCTAGATATGGCAAAAATGCTTTGCCAAGCATGATATAGATATCCACCAAACAGAAAACCACAGTCTGTAATTGCCTCAAGAAGGAAATCCAAATCAGTAACAGAGGAAAGCGGGAAGTGCACAGACAAAAAGAACAGAAAATTTTGACCATTCAAAATGATAGGCAGCCAGTATTCATGATGAGATGATGACAACGGTGAATACATAATAGCTAATCATTGAACAAAGACAAACATTCTAACCTTGCGCACATCAGCACTCCGGTTCCCAAATGCATCAAAAAGAGCAGGTAGAAAAGAAGGTAACTGGGCCATCAGCTCCTCTTGTGAAAGCCTCCCTACAACCTGAACAGATAAAAGAACTTTAAGGATAACAACATGGGCATACAACAGCATAATGTTTCCTTGGTGGCGGGTAGGGGGCAGAATTTTGGGCTTGAAGGGGTGGTGGGGCAGAAAAGAGCTGCCCTCCAAGAGAATTACTTACAAATTGGAAAGAGATTTAGTAGGAGAACGATTTAAGTAGCTATAAGTGACCTGAATCTCCTAGATACCGATCATAAGCCATAGATTGGGAGGGTTGTAGAATCCTAAATATAATCACGTAGTCAGTCTTCACAAATCTCATCTTTGTTTCCAAGTAGTCAATTCTTTAGTGCAGCTTAAGTCTCCAGTTCCTCCTCTAATTTCTTCTTTCCCTTTGTAATTATATTGTTAGAATTCTATACTCATAAGCAGTGCAGTCCACCAAGCCCTGAGTCATCACCAGAACTGAGGAAATTTATTTACATTACCTACTTGGGCATCTTCATTCCTTTTAATCTCCTTGGTCACTTTCTCCTCCTATAAACCTCCAATTGTGTCCCATGAAAATCCCCAATCATTTTCTTACTTGGGCATCTTCATTCCTTTTAATTTCCTTGGTCACTTTCTCTTACTATAATCCTCCAAGTGTTTCCTCTGAAAATCCCCAATCGTTTTCTTTCCTTCATTTTTCCTTTTTCATACGGACATTCCTCTTGTCCATTATTACTTTCTAGAGATCTGGACAATGGAGAAATGTGATAATCAAATCCTGAGATGTCCAACATCAAGGCCCATAAAAAGGCAGGGATCCATCATCAACCTACACCATCTTGAAGGCTAAGATGGCCTCATATCTTCAGAATGGTGAATTATAAGTTGCTGCCATTGTCGAGAGAATTTTGGAGCATTTAAAAACATGAGAGATTTTAAGGAAAGTACCTTTGTTAAGCAGTTGATACATGTAACAAGGGTTTTCTCATCTTCACTGACCAATAAAGGTACAATAACCTGCAACCAAAGATACAAGTTTAACTGTTGGCATTAGGTAAACCTTTAACCAAGAATTAGCAATAACATTTTCAACAATTAGACGAAGATAATTTTTGGAATCTTGCCATCCACATACCGCAAGGCATCTATATGGATCATATTGGGTCAACACAACAGCCAAACAATGCTCTGCTTCACTTGAAACCTAACAAAGGGAAATTATCTAAATACACAGGAAAAATAAATAAATCAATCAAATAAAGTCTAAACCAGTAACCACAATACCTTGGCAACCATATCACGAGCAGCATGAAGTAGCTTTTCGATGACAATTTCAACAGAATCCTCCATGTTCTCCCTCTGAGAGTAAGAAAGCGTGTTTATAGGAAATCATTAGCATTTTCAATGAGCATCTTTCCTCATTTAAAATATGGAAGGAAGTTTTCATGAACCTGGTTATTAAGCATTTCAAGTATTAAAGTAATCGCAAGCTCCCTGACGGAAGAATCAGGATCATCCAGGACTTCAAGCACTGCTGTGAGAATTTGGTTGAAATACTGCAGAGATATATTAAAGATTGTCACTGAAACAACTCACTCTAGGCAAAATGTAGCGTCTTGTATGATTAATATGACACATTTTCATGAATTTGGCAAATGAGTGAAACAAGTAATTTGCTGAGACAAATCACTGTTATATGCTAACAAGAAATGAGCTCTTCAATTTGGTTGCTAATATATCTCCTCAAAATAATTATCCAAACTTCATGCACTAAAAGTGGGAAGAGGGCACAAGAAGGATGCAGGTGCTATAACCCAGCAGAGATCATTGTATATTTATTCTGAAGAACAAATATACACAAGGCTTGTGGGCCTCACCACACACAACATTTGTTTTACACAGGAACAACCCCAAGAAACAATGAAATTAATATCCTTCTCATCCCCACAAGCCACGTCCTTGCCTATCCCACTTTCAACTTCAGTATAGATAGTGTGGAATCCATTACTTGATAAAACATTTGATCACAAGTAGTCTGGTTCTTCAGGAATTGACAAGAAGCATATCAGGATGAGAATTATCTGAACAAATTCATCAAGTTTGGTCATTCTCAACCAACCATGATATGGTTGCCTTACTGTTCAGCAAAACTGGCATTAAAAATGCCAGTAAAAGGATGCCAATTTAAACCAATTAAGTTAGAACCCAGAAAGAGTAACATCCCAGTATTCACAATTATATGCATGGTCGGTCTCTTACAGTCAATCACAGGAAACGATACCCTTAAAATGGTCAAGGGCAACAGCAACACAACTATGTTAACAGCCTAAATAAGTTAGGAACAGCAATTCAAAGTAGCAATTAAGTAATATCCTTTTCAATATAAACATTCACATTGGCAAGTGCACATAAATACTGTCATTTCATCATTGTGATGACTTCCAGAGAACTTCACAGAAGACAAATATCTACTGGCATGGCAATTGAGAATTGTCCCCAAACAAACAAGGCATTGAGATCTAAAAATGATGTCAAACCTTGGTCCACGTGGAATGGTCATTAGCCACAGAAGCTTCAACCAACTGCTGAAGTGCTCCGCGTTTACTTGCAGCAGAATTTTCATCACCTCCATCGCATATCTATGAAGGAAGAATTACCATTTATTTCAATGTTTTAAGCTTTTATAAAGTCAAATCATAATTACTATCAGAAATCAAAGCTATGGAGCTCACCTGGTAAAGAAGTTTAGCAATGCTAAGTCCACCATCCATTGCAGAGTTATTCTTGGCTGTAGCAATCTCTTTGTGGTTAGCCTCCAAATTAGGAAAGCCATCAACATGGACCTGTGACTCAGCCTCCAAATTAGGAAAGCCATCAACATGGACCTTTGACTCAACAGCACCTAATTCATTAGAGGTTACAGAGCCATGCAGTCCATTGATAGCTGTGTGTGGTGGTGTTCCATAGCTCTCGAAATCCAAAACACGGTCCAGCTTTTCAGAACGGTTAGTCCAGGAACCTAAATCAACCATAGAATTAACTTCTGGTTTCTGATCCTCACTTTTAGAAAGAAAAGGACCATCAGAGTTCACATTATTATCCAAATTTTGACACAACTGCTCATGTGTTTCATCAGAAGCAAATTTTCCAACAGAGCCACTGATGTGAGTTGATTCTTGCAGGGAATTCCATTTCTTTCCACCATCACTGTCAACCGAGCCAGAAGAATATCTTCCAAAAAGATGATTTTTCTTCATTGTACCCACAAAGTTTTCCTCAGAAGAACTGCCAACAGCATCTGGCTGATCATAAAAGGATCTAGAACGTTGACGTTCTTTCTTGCTCTGCAGGAAGTTCACAAGATCCACTTCAATCCGAGGAGTATACTGCTTGAGCGCTCGTCTTAACAAATTTTGTTCTTCCACTGACAAACTGGTTATGAAATTCAGAACTGATACTGAATCAAAATAGTTATAAATTGATATAACACAATTGATAGCTGCTTCCTTTAGTTTTGTATTTTTATCATTCACCAAAGGAGCAAGCTTAGCAAGCCACAACTTAAGGAAGCCACTATTCCCCGCACCATCAGAATTTAATGTATGTTTCTTAAAAGACTTAATAGCAAATTCAATGACAGCCAATTTTGCCTTTGGTGATCTTTGTTCATCCAATGAACGTAGCAAAGCAGGTAGAAGGGACTCAATGCTGTAAGTCTTGCCAACAAGTTCCAAGGTTGTCGAACATGGTTGCCTCACCAACTCCTTTGGATCAATTAATCGTGAAAATACATGAGGTAAGATCCTTTCAATGTAACTTTCGAAAGGCTTTCTGCAAGCTGGGATGATTTCTGCAAGCGTTAAAAGTGCTGCCTGAGCAACTTTATGATGAGGATCATCCAAATGTTGGAAAAACAGTTTCATGACCTTTTCAAAACTCTGTATGACTTCTTGAATGCCTTTGGGACCTTGCTGCAGCAAAGTACGAAGAAAGTTGAATGCAGAAACCCGTGCAGACCAATCAGAACTAGAACTCAGACCTTCCGAAAGAGCCTCACTGAGTGACATTGGGCCATCTACATAGCTAGAGATATCACCCACTGAGAGTTGGCTATCCTCAAAAGTATTTCGACTAACAGCAGGCATCCTCCCAGCTACATTCTTTCTTAAAAGGGGCCTCTGGAAATTAGGAATATAACTGTTATGTGAAACCCTAATGCCTGCATCTTTATATGGAGTATCTGGGTAACGCTTATCAATGTGCATGTCAGTAAACCGCTTAATTAGCCTGATATCTGCATCTTCCTCAACAGAACTTCTCTCCTGTAATCTTTCCAAAGATCTTCTAGCTGTGTAGGGCAATGATAGGGCTGCATCATTATTCGATTTCCCAAGATAGGCTGCTTTGCTAGGTTCCTTGGAAGCTTGAACTGGAGAGACGATGACGTCAGAGATACTGGAGCCACCATTATGAACACCACCTCTAGCAATATTACCTGCAGCAGAATCTGCCAATGCTGAATTTTGTAATGGAAGATGGTCAGTAGCAGGAACAGCTGGCGGAAATGGTGGATCGCGTGCTGATGGAGGGTCAACTCCTGCACTAGGAGCGATAATAAAGAAGGTTTAGCTGTTCATACATACCTCAATGAAATCATTCTGCCAATCTAAGTGACACCAATGAAAATATCTGACTAGAAGACTTATTGTATACCTAGATCCAAACTAGTTGAGCGGGCAGCTGAAGAATTAAGCTTTTCAGATGAAGCAACACCTCTCAGCATGCTCTCAATAGCTGTGACTTTCTGCTTGCTTGCATGCAGCACACTTTCAAGGCTTCTTTCTCCAACTTTGGCAGTTGGCTTTACTTGTGATAGAAGCAAGCCAGCAGAAGAAAGTGATGTTCCTGAGGTTATACTGGCTGTACGGTCCATTGCAACAATAGCGGAAGTTCCATAGCCAGATAAACTTGAGGCAGATACCTGGGAATGGGTGAGCGATCGCTGCACTCCTCTCTCACGCAACGAGGGAGAAGCATATCTTCTGTGCATACCCCCTTCTTCTTCATTTATTAGCTGTTGAAAGTACATGACATTAGTGAAAAATCCCACAAAGGGAATTCATTATACAGATTTCAGCAAGAACACAGATACTCCCACAAAGGGCATTTACAGATTATGGCAAGAAAATGGATACCCGTTGTATGGCCGGATCAAAGGATGAAAACAAGCGGCGAGAACGCTCCGGCCAGGTTTTAGTGAACATTCGATAACAAGTTCTTGCAGTCGATCTCACCTGTACAATTGCGAAACTCAATTGCATAATCAGAAAGTTCAGAATGTACAAGTCATTTGGAATGAAGAAATCATGGGTGTGTTTGTAATGAGGAAAAAAAGGGTGGAAAACTTTTCCATCTTTTAGACACCTTTTAAGGTGATTTGACATTTTAACTACCTAAAAACCCTTTTCTCCATTATTACATATATTTTCGATCATTATTTCTCATCTTTCCATACTAAAAGCCTACCTATTCTGTCTTTATTCACTTGATTTTCAATCATTACCCTCTACCACATCACATCACTCCCTCTCTTTTCCCTCACTTTTCCACATTCCTTTTTCCCCCACATCTTTCCTTCATTCCCAAATGCACCCTAACATGAAAAACTAAAAGAAAAGGAGAAACAAAAGATATCCACATGAATATGAGCAAATGGTATTTGACACTATGGATTTTGTATATCAAAGCATTCAGAATATGCTTGTAAAAATAACAAGTGAAATAACTAGAAATGGCTGACAAATCAAAGCTGAAGCATCTGCTATTAGCAAATGGGCAATTCTTCCATGTCAAGGAAGCTCAATTAACAAAATTTTCAAGAAAGTGGAGAGAGAGATCTTGAGAGTATATAGGGAAAGTAGGTAGTTGTACTACCAAACTTGATGGTGCAATGAAGATGTCCAAAAGGCCACTAATGAACAAAAGAGTACGTTTTTAAGAAATGGCAAAAAATTAAAACCGAATAAAATTTACAGCAGTATCAGAACTCAAACAAGCATCATATTATAAAAAGTCATAGGTGAAACTAAATATGAAGCATGAGATGATATGGCAAAAAATTAAAACCGAAAAAAATTTACCGCGTTATAAGAACACAAACAAGCATATTATAAAAGTCATAGTTGAAACTAAATATGAAGCATGAGATCATCTTTATAGTAGATTAGAGACTAGACAAGGTGGAAAAAAAATATATTAAAACTGGAAAATTAAGAAAATAAAACGATAGGGACTTAGCCTATGTTAGAGTTTCGGTTAAGGATGAGATCAAAGAAAGAAAAAATATTTCCATGATTTGTCTAATGGCAACTGATAAGGGAGTAAAATGTTAGAAGAAATTACAAATATAAAGAATAAAAAAGATGTCAGTTACTTTCATAGAATTAGAGCATCTGAAGTGAAAAAACCCTATGAAAAAAGAGATCAAGAACAACTTTTGAACCTGATCATATACCAATTTGGGTCTATGCTTAGAAGGTTAACTACGGAAAGCATATTCTTAGTCAGACAATTAATGGAGAAATATAGGGAGGAAAACAAACAGCATTCATATAGTTTTTATTCACATAAAAAGGCATATAATAGGATCCCATTGGAATTGATAAAGAAGACATTACCCAAAAAAAGAAAGAAAAAAAAAGAAGGTTATTAGGCGATATATCAATACTATTAAAGACATGCATGAAGAGGCTATAACAAAATGGGAAGATCATAGCTGAAAATAATAATAAGAATAATAATAAGTTTCTGATTATTATAGGTTTACATCAGAATTTGGCATGATGCCTTGGTTGGAAGATGAGACAGGAGAATTGTGGTAAAAAGATATTTTATGCACCAGACCAAATATCTAAATTGTAATTTCTATAGGTTTACATCAATGGCAAAGCACCTAAGCTACATCCCCAACCATAAAGCCTCCTATACAAATCATGGCTCTGCAAAAGTCAGACGAAGAATAGACAGATACAGAACTTAAAGGCACCACCATGGAAAACTATGCAATATTAGAGTCATAGAAACTGCTCCATTTTAGCAAATTTTTCAGTCCAGTTATTAGACAACCTGCAAAACCATGAGTATCCCACTGCTTAAAGCAAATGTTCAATGATATCAGCAAACCTCCAAGAAAGCAGCCCCCTCAATCACATTCTGAGAGTCACAATTACTCACACCACCTATGATGAAATATCAGATTCAAGAGTCCAAAAATAGAATTAGATCCAGAATACAAATCTTTCACCCCAATTGAGCCAGAGAACTCCTTAGGCCTTTAATACTTTGATAAGGAATCCACCCACCACTACCAGAAAGTAGTGCAGCTGAAATTGCATATGAATGACCTAAAAATTGGTACTGACAAACTCACTCTTGGACTATCTAACCTGGGGTACCAGAAAGAATAGCCCAATGGATTTATCAGACTTTAATACAATGGTTCTTAGCTTTCCAATATCCATAGGCCCCAAAATACAATACAGAGGAGTTGGTTTATGCCTCATAAGCTCCTTCCCGGAGGCTGTATTTGCCAATCAGCTCATAAAATGAGCCATAAACTAATAGCTAGAGTTCAAATTGTCAATAAATGTAGACTTTGAAGTTCTTCTCCTTCAATATATCCCAAAAGAACCAAGTTACCTATTTGGACACAGTTTTCTCTCAAGTACTACAGACACGAGCAACATCCATAAGCATGGAGAAAAACTGAAAATACATGAGAATAAAATTGAAGGTCTGAAAATTTTAATGCAGAAACTATAAATCTGCATCCATTCCCTTTTTAATAACAAATCTAAGCCAAGATAGCAACATCAGGAATACCTCACTCATGGCATCTGCAACACAGCATTTAATAAGATCTTCATAGAGATCAGCTGATCGTTGTATCTCAGGTGCATCAGCCCAGCACTCTAGGATAAGAAGTGCATATTCACAGCATCTGCAGTGATATACCATGTTTAAGGAGTGAAGAGAATGAATATAACTCAAACAGTTATAAGCTCCACATAGGATTAAAAGACATACCTAGCACGGAGCACTGCATTTCGATCATTCTTTGCACAATCAGCTATACGAGGAAGGACCCGGGCAACTTTGCAGTTACGCAACATCTGAGGGGAGGAAAAATCAAAATGGTATGGAATGCTTACTAGAGACCAGTCCATTTAAGTTAACAACTAACATTGTTTTCTTAATCAAATCAGATAAATATAAATTCCTCATGATTCGTACTGTTTTTATGCAATTGTCTGCAGACTCTGCAATTACAAGCACAGTTATGACCACCAGCTTGAAAAGCACCTGAAAGACATTATAGCCATGCATTCACAAGCTATTAGGACTTAGGAGATATGAAGACAGAATAACAGTGTAAAATACATGATCTTACCGGAATGAACAACTCAGCACAAGCTTCGAAATCACCCAAAAGTTCCTTTGATAGTAAGCATAGCAGATGGCAGGCCTAGATAGAAGCACAGTCAGAAAGACATCAAAAATCACACAATAATAAACCATTTATGCTACCGCATGAAATGCTGAATCTGGATTTCATATCCAAGATATAAATGAACAAAAGCAAAAATTTATCCGGGACTCCAAACAATACAATTTTGCTTCATAACAAGAACAGTATATTGTGTCACGACAGAAATTGGCAATATGAACTCCATTATTCTCTTAGTTTCCTGCATTGTGTTTTCTTTAACATCTCATTTTAGACCATTTTTGGAAAGACAGTAATCAAAACATGGATCAGGAACCCATTATAAAGCAACAGGAAAAGGAAAACAGTTGATTCCAACATGTGTTGCTGCTTGTTTGGTTTTGAAGCATTGCTGAACAGGTTACCATGGAAAAGTTAAAAAGTCAACAATCAAGATTAAGATCCGCTACTCCTACCATTACCAATGTGCACACACCTATTATTTGGATGAAAGCATTATCCCCATTTGTGCAGAATGTAGCGTACAGGAAATGACTCCATTACTGCTTCATTTACTCAACAAGGGAAACCTAGGATATGGATGATCTTTTTAATTTCTGAAGTATTCAACATTACTACATACTTGCTTATCAATGATAAATAAAAATGAAAAGGTTTCATCATTGGTTCTAGAAATCCTTTCTGAAATTAAGTAATGCCATAATCGAGAAAATCAGGTAAAATAATCAAATAATACATTCATGATTGCATCATTACTATAATTGCAAAATCACAACAATAATCTTCAAAGGGTTGGTGATTTAGATTTGCCACTAAATCCATCAACACTTGTCAAGAAAGATTAGCAAACCTGTTTCACAATGCTAGATCGTCGGTCAGATAACTGAGTGCTTAAAGGAGCCACAAGCTGCTTAAGGAGCAAAGGAAATGACGGATAATCCGCAGAACCTGACAACAATCAATAAAAGGCAGATACAAACAAAAAATTGCTGTGGTGAATGAGAAATTCAAATTAAGCATCAGTGCTAAAAAGTTAACTGCTTTGTCTTTTTTTCTTTTTCTTTTTGGGTGCGTTTGGTAATGAGAAATAGAGGTGAAATTTTCTTTTCCACCTTTTCTCACTCCTTTTTAATTAAAGTGATATGTAACTAACCCAACAACCCTACTTTTTCTTCATTATTACCTACACTTTTAATCATTATTCCTCATCTTTTTATTTCAAAAGCTTAGCTATTTTATCTTCCTTTACTTTATTTCCAATCATTATCCCAATCTTCAAATTTTCCCCCATCTATTCCACCTCTTTTCACAACTCCTAAACAAGCCCTTCATTTCTGTCTTTTCCTTTGCTCTTTCCATGTTTATTTTTTCTTTCTGCATTTGAAGACTCATTGAATCAATTTGCAGCAACTCTTAAAAAATCAACAGGAGAGCACAAGGCACAATTTTGCACAAGAGAACAAGAGGGAGAAACAGTCATAGATGGGCATGTGACTAAAAAACAATTTAGCTCAAAGGATACACACCTCCAAAAACAAGGCCTTCAACTCTCTGCATGGCAGCTATTCTGAGTGACCAATCTTTCTCTGGTACTAGGGTGGATGCAATCTTTTCAATTTCCCTAATTAATTCCTTCTCTGAGAACACTTTAATAGGGTCGACCAGTTTTTCTGTAACATCACTTTCTCCTGTATACCATAGAAGGGCAGGAGTCTCAGCTCCATAAAGCAGCAACTAGCATTTAAGGAAGAGCAGCTCTCAGTCATGACTAGTTCTAGGTGAAAATGGATCAAATTGGGTATCACATTTAACAGACAAATGAAAGGATGCAGTGGTTTAACTTTAGAAATCTCATTCCAGGAAAAGAAAAGTTTTAGAATGACCATAAAAGGATGCAAAGTCAGGCACGAATAATTATAAACCAATCAACATGAGACTCAATTCCATCACATGCATTTTAGGGAACACCAACTTCACAAGCAGAATTAATTTTCAATTGTTCTCTGGCGCCTATGAAGGCAAACTCTCTACACAACTAAATGACACAAGAAACATGAAACAGAAGGATTTCTACAGCAACCAAATTTATTGGCAATTTTTAAAAGGGCTCTAGTAAAGAAATGGCATTGAAGCTTGATGAGTCTAGCAGACAAATTCAATGCACGGTGGAACTTGACCCATTTTTTAGGGTAGCTGGTACACACATTGTTCCAAACATTCCTACTCGCCAACATCACTGGTCACTACCTTTTATTTTGTGGTGATTAACAAATGCTCAGCCATGCAAAGAAAGAAACAAAGATTACTATATCCGCAAATATAATTTAGCATAAAATCTCTCCAGTATTGATGATGGAAATGCTACCCACCTCCCAGTAAGGTTGATTCACGTGCAGTATTCTTTGCCTTTAGGCTGTTTCTTTTTTGGCTATATGAAGGTAGGCTTGTAGGCTTCACTTCCAGTGGAATTAAATGGCTGGTGGGTGCATTGGAAGCATGGATCTTTGGCTCAATCTTCTCCAATCTAGCATTTATTTCTTTCACCTGCAGTGTAAAACAACATTGCTGTTTAAGAAGAATAAGAAACAGGAAAGATCTAGTTCTTCTATCTTACTCTAAATCACACTGCTGCAGATATCCAGGAATTTAGCCTTGTGCCATTAGCGATTTAAAAATTTAAGAAAAAATCCAGAAAACACTGAAATATTGCATAAAAGCAGCAATAAAGAAGAACATTTAACCCTCAAATAATTACCAAAGATGAAGGAAGTTGATGCCGCTGCAATTCATCACGAAACTGAGTTCCAATTTGCTTGTACATTTCCTGAAGGGAGAGGAGGAAGTAATACCTTGTCAAGGCAGGTGCTGCAATGCCTTTTTAATGCTTGTACATAAGTATGACAAAGCATGCCACTGTTCTAGAAAGAATTCAAAACAACACAAAAAGAATATTCTGACTGCATCCACCTCAAAATTACAATTTTAGACAATCAAATGGACTTCCATGAAAACTTGTAACCTGTATATTCTTGTATCTGGGTCCTGGAAAACATGACTCACAAATATCAAAATGTAACAGCTGGACCATCACGCATTAAATGGCCAGAAGAATTTCAGTTGTTACACCACATTATCATCTTTTGTTGTCCTCAAAGTTCCATTCTTCACCCACTATTTTCCCTCCCAGTGAAATCCACAGCAAATAAGACCAGGATATGCTTGATATTAAAAATTGAGAATCAAATTTTTTTTTTAAAAAAAAAAGGTGGACTTGATGAATTGAAAGCCTCATGTCCATTTCCCAAAAAAAAAAAAAAAAAAAAAAATAAGTTATATGGCCCCAG
This sequence comes from Pouteria campechiana, assembly GCA_036873735.1. Taxonomy (NCBI): domain Eukaryota; kingdom Viridiplantae; phylum Streptophyta; class Magnoliopsida; order Ericales; family Sapotaceae; genus Pouteria; species Pouteria campechiana. Next base: position 38,782 of record JAYJMB010014906.1, read on the forward strand.
GACTATTTTTTATAAGGAGTCTGCCATCAAAACCACCATCACCATCATTCAATTCCTTGCTGGCAGTTTCCCTCATCATGCTGGGTTCAGCTATTTAGAAATGCAGGGCTAGACTAATGCAGGGTTAGACTCATTGCAGCAAGGATGCTTTCTAACTTCTGAAAGCAGGAATTGACCTACAGTGCATCCCTTGACAGCTGCAATTTTCATTTAATCCAATAGCATACATAACCCAAGCTGATCAAGCTTTGCTCAGCTTGAGCTTGGCTTAAAAATGAAACTGGGTGGCATGAGCTTCACTTGAGATAAGCTAGAGCTTAACTTGTCAAGCTCAAGCTCAAGCTCAAGCTAAATATCTAAAGTGTTAATCATCACACATGCTGATTTACCATATTAAATAACACATTATACAATAATGTAATGCATCTTACATAAAAGTGTGCACACACAAGAATAATGAAGCTTGAAGTCATATCATGCCAATCAAAACTTACCAACGCTTATGCTTGACTGGTTTACCAAAAAACCCTAAGTTTTAGGCTTTAGCTTAACTCACAAACGTAAAAATCAAGCTTGAGCTCAAGCTTTGTTAAGCTAAGCTGAAAAAGCTGTCCTAGCGTTTTCTATGGACCTAGATCAATGAAATAAGGTCTATTAACATAGAAGAAGAAATTCTCAATGTTTGAAGTAGACAAATGTTGCTGGTCAAACTTAGCAAGGCACCAGCTTGAGAATGGTTAGACTACCTTCTCAATGCTCTGGGCCTCTGGCAGCTAAATAATTGGTCATAGCAAATGCTTGGCATAAATAAAATGTTCCTGCTTGAGGGGATTGGGCAATTTAGGGATGATGTAGATCCTCTAATTGGCATTAATTTTATCTCTTGATCCAATTCTTAGTAGCTTACAGATTGAGTCATTGAGGATCCACTTCTAGGAAGATCACTGACTGTCTAACCTGCCAACTGAACCTTAGTTTCCATATATTACATCACACTCTGGAGCCCTAGTTACCTCAGTTCACAGGCAAATGCATGTGTTTCTTTCTCCCTAAGATTCAACTCCTAGAAGATATCTTAAAGACAAAGAAGAAACAGCCATTACGAACTATTGTGGTGTTTTGGAGAACACATTCATCGAAGGGTCAAGGAAAAGACAAGAAAATTTTGAGACTTGAATCAGTTGAAGTGTTCATGTTTTTTTGCTGTGATGTAGCACTTCAACCATGAGATAGAGGATTATCAGTCCCATTCCCTCAGCATCTTTGGCCAAATGATGCAATTCCAAAGGTTAATGAGTTTGCTTCAACAGTGTATGACAACAAAACATCTCTGGTTGAATGGATCATCTAAATATCATAAGTTTTTCAATCCCTATTCTGTTTGCACTCTGTTTTGATGCTGAAGAAACTGTTTTTAACCCTTTTAGCTGAGATACAGACTGAGTATTTACAGAAATTGGCATTTTCTGGATGATATGAAACTCTGAAACCAATATGCAGTAGTGGCATATTGAGGACTTCTCTATTCAGTTTTCTAAGGTAATTTGCCATTGGTAGAGAAGAATGATTGAATCTTAGAGGGAACATGATTCTTCAGTGGATTGTGGAATTGGCTGCTGATTGATGCCCAATAATCATTCACATTGCAGTAATATCCAACCCAAAAGTATTCATCGTTGGGCTCCTACACAGGAATTCTTTTGAACTAACTATGACCATCTTCAACCTAGGATATTCTAGTCTTTCTGGTACTGAAGAAACTATTTTCATCAAATGATTGTTCGCTTCACTCTAACACTCCAGTCTAGTGGGTTTTGCTGATTTATATCGAATATTCAAGACCCCAAGATTTCAGCTGAGCAAGACTTGCTCTTTGATCATTACAAGACAATAAAAAAATTTAGCGCTTAACACAGCCAGGTTCAAGTGAGATGGAAACCCACTGCTGATTCTGTTTAGTATATCCCTCATTCCAGGTATGAAAGGGCTGATTTCCTAGCGAAGCAACTCATTCCATGCACCATCAATTGTAGATAAGAAATTGTTTTGATACTGGGTTTTGTACACCTTTTCTTTCCTTTCACATTATGACATACACAGGAACTGAAGCTTTATTTTTTGTGGCCATCAACATGCTTGAATAAAAACTTCTCAACTGTGTGAACTACACAACAGAAAAGTGAATGACATAAACTTAAAAGAAACCTCCCAGAAATTGACACAGAGCCTCAATTTAGACAATGCCTGTATTCCATCCACCAACAATGCCTATCTCCAGCATTTCCCTAGTTAACACAACTAGAGATGTTTGTTTGATTATGTCGTTCAGGAATCAAGATTGAATGAGCAAGAGATCTTTTTTATTTCTAAAATCTGGAGTAATTCTAGCACACATGTTGAAAAGTATTATTGGCGATGACATCTGAATTGGGTGCATTTGGATACAACATGTAAAAGGTTAGGGGTTTAAAAGCCTTCTGTTTTCCTCACTGGCAATAACAGCACCCTTAGTCTATTTACATCAATATGCTTTTCTTTTACAATTTCTTTTTAAATTTCCTATCTTTTACTACTATCTAAACATACTGGGTCCTTGCACAATTAGAAGTTGTCACAAATTAGCAAAATCAATTGAAAAACAGAATCTGATTGCTTTTAAAAGATAGAAGGCTTTTCTGAAGAAAAAGACCAGAGAAATATCTGCCCCAGACCTCGATGCACAAAATCGCTGCTTCTCTAACTCCATGATTCGAGTCATTCAACAACTGCAAAACCTGATGACGCAGCAACCAACTATCCCACATGAGTTTCACACTGCAAGTAAAACAACAGGAAAAAATGCCTATCCGTTTCAATCCTACAATTACAAATCAAACGTACAGGAGGAAGTAGAACACGCTGAAGAGGAAGCTCAGTAGATGCAAAAAGCCCAATGGCTGATGTGACCGTCCGTGCAAACTCTTCACGGACTCTCCAGCTCTTGTGCGTAAATGCATAACTTCCGGCCCTTTCGACAATAATTGTAGGCGAAGAGACCTGATTCACAAACAAACCATCCAAAATTTCACCTCCATTTCTCCTTTTCCAATCGTAAACAACAGAAAAGAAATACTTCGGCTAACAAAATCCATCACACCAGAGGGGAAAAAATTGTAAGGTGGTGACATAAGATGCATTTTGGAAGTAGCATAGCAGCATTGAAAACCAGATCTTAGTACTCAGATGTGGTTATTTTGGCATTTCCACCAAAAATCCATCTGCCGCAGCATCCGTTATTTGCATCCCAGAGATGGAAAAAATAAAATAAATAAAATAAAAATCCCACCTGCCTTCAAGCAACGCTCAGACGCACCAACACAACAGTCCAACCAGAAAAAATCTGTCAATTTGGGCAAACATACATCGCCACCAAACAAAGCAAACAAATGGTCTGCCGCATCACAACCCGCAAGAAGGAAAAATGAAAGCAAAAGTTAAAAAATAAGAAGACGACTTACAACAGGCTACCAACTAGGAGACCACCAGAAACTGACGGTTAAAAACCCCTAAATTCTAAAAGCAAAGCCAAATTACCCATAACAATGACTCAAATTTTAAACCCGCCAACAGAATAATCCATCCTTGGGCGCAAAATTTTCAGAAAATGACATGGCTCTAAACTAGGAAGAAGGAAACAAAATTATCAAAAAATCGAATCTCCGCAGTGAAAATACTTCCCACCTCCATCAGCGTAAGCAACAAACGGCGCGCCGCATCCCGCACGGGCTGCTTGGCGTCCCCCAGCCTCTCGACGGCGGCGGGCACAAGCGCATTGAAATGCAGCTTCAGATGCTCGCCGGAAAGCACGGCCGCCGACGCAAGTGCCTGCAGCGCGCCCTGCGAGACCCTGAAGTTGTTGTCTTTGAGAAGATCCATGCAGCAATCGACCAGAGCCGTGACTTCCAACGACGAGAGGCTCTTCCTGGAAGCTTCTAGAAGCTGGTGGAGGCGCTCCACCCCCGCCATCCGCTCCTTCGTGTCTTTCGCTCGCGCCAGTTCCAGAGCCTCTTCCATTGCTGGAAGCTAGGATGAGGCGTAGGGTTTTGGATCTGAGCCAGGGAGAGAAAGAGGCAGAGAGACGGAGAGAGCAAGCGGCAGAAGAAAAGGAGGAAAGTGGGAATGAGGGAGGGTAAAAGTGGAAAAACAGCGATGTTCGGTAGACTTCAAAGAGAAGGGTCTAGTCCAACTGGTTGGACCGCAAGTCCCGGTACAAACCCAAGTAACGCTTATCATATATTTTGTCTGTATAACATCCAATCCGTCCAACATGTTGGACGCATCGGATTGATGGAATACAATTGGATTTGCTCATCAAACGGATCACAACCCAAACAGAGAATGGGAGCCAGAAATGCTTGGTTATCCAGATCAGCGGATGTGATTTTTATTCTTGCGATTTTCTATATCGATCACGCTGTGATCCTCCCACCGCCGCAAACACGTTTATATCACATTTTACCGCCGCGACTCCCGAAATCTCCTTTTCATTGTATACCTATCTTTGATATTTTAGGGAAATTCTCGTTAACCACCAATCTTAACCAGATTCGTTTAATTAAAATATTTAGAATTATTTCAACTGCTTTTAAACTTATTTTAATTACACGCTTACTTTTGTTGACTCTAACAATCGTATTTTTTATCGTTACATATATTTTTAATTTTTTGTGTATTTTATCTTAAAGGGCTAAATATTTACTTTATTGACTTTAACAATCGTATTTTTTATCATTGCATGATTTTTAATTTTTTTTTGTATTTTTATCTTAAAGGGCTAAATATCTATTTTATTTGCCTTATTTTAACCTGTTACTCGGTATGTGTCACGCTATTTATTTTATTTTCTAACACTTTACAAATTTTACTTTTTTCTATTTTTCATCTTTTATGTATTCTCGAATAGCCCATGAGAATACACTTACATAAACCATAATAAAGTTACCGAGCGCCACGTGTAATGTGATCGAAAATCAGGTAATAAATTACCGAGCGCCACGTGTAATGTGATCAAAAATCAGGTGTACGCATGGCATTTGCCCCCTGACTGTGAACACACTGGCCCGATGCCACCGTCTGACTCCGGCGGATGGTTCCGGTTCACGGCACACCGCGTTTGCTCCGCATTTTGCTGTGTTGTTAAAAATTTCAAGCGAGCGACTGCGACTGCGACGGCGGCTGCTAATTACGATCCCGAAAGGCGGCTTAGTATAATTAGCCCTGGCTTGCTTCAAATTTACGGGAGGATGCCACCGATCCCGAGCCTGAGAGACGAACTAAGCGGATAGCCTGAAGCAGCTGCTGCGCCAGCACTGTGCAGCCCTTCCGACGCAGCCTTCAATTCTCTTGCACGGACAATTAAGCACTATTGTTGAACACTCCCCTTTTTTTTTAAATTAAATTATGGCCAGGCACATCCTTTTGGCAAATATGTATTTTATTTTTGTTTACAACTTTTCTACAGTTATTTATTCGGATTATTTAGTTACAATTATTTATATCCATTCAAATAAGCCGTATAAAAAATCGACGGTATTACTCAACCAAATCTATCAAACAATCAATAAATTCTAATTATATGGCTCACCGGCGTGTTTTAAGATGTCTTTCTCTCAGAGATTGGTCTAAATCCGCAGTTAGCACTTAAGATATCGACTCGATCACAGCTGTAAACCATAATTCACTCAAATGAAATCTATGAATATTTATGATTGAGATCTCATCTATGAATGTCTGTAATTTAGCTTGCATAAAAAAGGCTAATTGTTTATAATTCTGTTCTACGTGAATATCTTACCTTTTCCGGCAACTATTTTTTTCACTTACCACATTTTGTTCCTCTTATGCTCAATTAAATATGGTATTTTCACTTGCCACAATATCTTTTCAACCGTTGTTTTTTTGTTGTTGCTGCTGCGTTATTCTCTATTTTATTTCGCCATCCGTCACCTCTACGTTTTCCATACTCGGCTCTATGTTTTTCACTATAATCTTGTCTAAATCCAGCATTGTAACACGGTGACCGTCTTTTTCCAGTATTATTGAACGCGGATTTTATTTTAAGGTTATGAGTTATTAAGAGTATTTTTGTCAATTCACATCAAATTTAACACTAATTACTGCCTTAGTGGTCATTTCCCGACGTACTTCAGCATCAAAGGTGTCTATGCACAGTCCAACAAACTTCAGGAGTACATGTGTAAAACAGGACAAACTTCAAAGGCATGTGTGCAAAAAGCAAAGTTACACAGTGATAGATGTAATTTAGCAAAACATGAGGGCACCTTTGCAAATAAACCTATCTCTTCCCTCTGCTTGAATCTCATTCTTTCGTGTTCATCTGGGCTCATCATCCAAACCATTCATTGTCGGCCTACAATATATCTACATTTAACTTTGAGTGTGATTCATATAGATTGTTAAGAAAGTGCCAAACATCCAGAATGCCGTCCGAAAATGGCTTCTAAGCCTTAAACAAAATGCCATAAATGGTATTGTCATAATAGTACCAGTCTCAGCGAACTCTATTTCACCAGAAAAATCAACGAAAAGAACGCAGAATAAGAATGACATTCATGTTTACTCCAGTGCAGCATTCAGCGCATTAAATTTACTCTCCATTGTAGGCCATCGGATGCTGCAACGAATGTAAGAAATAAAGGGGATATGGAAAACTTGATAGATGAAAAGAATAAGGTGCCAAGGGCTCTAAAATTCAGCTTGTGGTGGAATAGATTTTCTCATTTTTAGCTATGGGAGCAGGCCCTTGGATATTAACC
>JAYJMB010014917.1:0-45596 GCA_036873735.1 Pouteria campechiana
AGCCACCATTAGCTAGGGACTAACAAAAACTAAATAAATGGTGTTATTTATGATAGAGTGAGAACTAGATCTTCATATCATTAAATATTTGATAATCTTACTTTCATTTCTCAATTAGAGCCACCTTGCATAGATCAAGCTTTAGAAAATGAAAATTGGATTATAGATATGCATGAAGAATTGGACCAATTCAAATATAATGATGTGTGGATACTTGTTCCAAGACCTAATCATCAATCTATTATAGGAAAAAAGTGGGTCTTTAGGAACAAATTAAATGAATCTGGCATAGTAGTAAGAAATAAAGCAAGATTGGTGGCAAAAGGGTATTGTCAAGAGAAAATAGTAGATTTTGAAGAGTCATATGCCCCTATTGCAACAATTGAGGTTATTAGAATATTGCTAGCTTTTGCATCTTTCATGAATTTCAAACTTTATCCAATGGATGTTAAAATTGCATTCTGAAATAATTTTATTATTGAAGAGGTTTATGTAAAATAACCTCCTAGGTTTGAAGATCCTCATGATCCAAACCATGTTTTCAAATTCAAAAAAGCTCTTTATGGATTAAAACAAGCTCCTAGAGCATGGTATGAAAGACTAAGTAAATTCTTAATAGAAAAAGAATTTACTAAAGGTAAAGTAGATACCACACTCTTCATTAAGCATGAAAAAAAAGATTATTGATTGTTTAAATCTATGTAGATGATATTGTATTTTGTGCTACTCATAAATTATATTAAGATTTTTCTAGAGCCATGTAGGGAGAATTTGAGATGAGTTTAATGGGTGAGATGAACTTCTTTCTCGGACTTCAAGTAAAGTAGATGAAGGAAGGAATTTTCATCCATTAAGCAAAATATACTAAAGATCTACTCAAGAAATTCAATTTAGAAGAAGGAAAGCCATTGGGCACACCAATGAGCACCTTTATTAAAATGGATAAGGATGAAAAAGTAAATGTATCTGTCAAAAACTCTATAAAAGCATGATAAGACCTCTTTTATATTTAATAACTAGTAGACCAGATATTATGTTTAGTGTCTACAAATGTTCATGATTCCAATCAGATCTTAAAGAATCACATCTGTTTGTTATTAAGAGAATCTTTAGATACATTTTAGACAAGTTAAATCTTGGTTTGTGGTATCCAAAAGGTTCAAACTTTGAATTAGTTGAGTACTCTGATGTAGATTTCATAGAATATAAGGTAGATAGGAAGAGTACCTTGGAAACTTGTCAGTCTCTTGGAAGCATGATCATATCATGGTTTTCAACAAAGAAACATCTGTTGAGGCTGAATATGTAGCAATAAGTAGTTGTTATGCACAAATTTTATGGATAAAATAATAATTAAGTGACTTTGGTTGAAAATACATTGATACACCTATTAGATGTGATAATACAAGTGCTATAAATTTGATAAAGAATCTAGTATTGCATTCTAGAATTAAACACATAGAAGTCAGACATCACTTCATTAGAGACTATGTACAAAATCATACTATTTGCTTAGAATATGTACTAACTGAAAATCAGTTAGCAGATATTTTTACAAAACCACTTATAGAGGATAGATTTTGTAAATTTAGAAGAGAACTTGGTGTACCAGATCCATGTGCATAAATTTTATATTACACGACTTAATTATTTTATAATGTTAATAATCACATGATTATGATGCTTAAGATAATTCATGAATTCTTAAAATCAGACGTACTTCAGAAACTCTGAAAGAGTTTTAGAACCTTTTTCATACTTAAATAATTTCTCTAAACACCCTCAAAAGTTTTGAAACACCACCTCAAAAACTTCTGAAGCATGGGCTCAACTGCCTCTAAATCGCTAAACCATAACTTTATTTCTGAAGCCCTTCTACGCATGCTGAAACATCCTCAGAATTGCTAAGGTTCTAAGCACAGAAGTTTTGAATACCCATCATTACATGATCAGATACTCTGACCACATTTCAGAGACTTCAAATCCTACAAAAAACCTAACTTTAGAGATACTGAACATTCATCTCCAATCTTTGATAGTTTGCCTTAAAAGTGACGATTCAAATTCCCATCTCATCTGAAGCTTCCTTACTTCATTTCATCTACCATAACATCTCTCTCATTCAAAGCCTTAAGCTAAAATATCTTTCAAAGAAAAATCCATCTACTGCAAATGACAAGAACAAAAAGGGCAAGCAAATAGGCAAAAATCTCATCTATAGATTCTGAACTAAGAAGAAGAGAGAGCTTAGGAGAAAAAACTCCAAAGAAGAAAATGAGAATCAAAGATTATGTATTAAAGGTAATCTTCAACAATAAGAAATTTGATTATAATAGATACATTGAAAGACCTAAAAATAGAAAAGTTGTGAAAGGTAGATAGTACTTATACCGATGTCTGTATACGGGCATGTATGAATGGATAGGGATATAGGATATCCCATTTATTTCTAATTATGGTGATATATATATGTGTGTGAGGAATGGATTATTGAGAATAGCCTATGTTCCATAATCATTCTTTTAATTTCGGATGTGTGACTATGTGAAATGTCATGGATAATGTGTATCCCATGATCTTGTTCTATTACATGTTAATGAATGGAGTTATGGGGATAAGGAGTATTCCCATGTTCTTTTTTTTTTGTTGTAAATGTGTGTATGTGTAAATGGATGAGGATAGTGAGTATCCTAAGAGTTATATAAGATATTGTTTAATATGTTATGTGAATATGTGTAGTGATGGGATGGGAAGCATTCCATGTAATTGTATATACATATGATAGTCAAGTTACTTTTGTCATAATCATTGCGAAGATATACTATGAAATGCCAGAATGGCATGATAGGTTTTAATATGTTTTATGCCTAAATGACATCATTATAATATGTTATGCCCGAATGGCATAGTAATGATATGAAGTGCCTGGATGGCATTATTGTGGTAGGAGATGACCAAAGTTGCCTAGACTTGATACATTGTGCCTAGTGTCAGAATTATTGTATATAATTTTGATGATAACAAAACTTGTAATAAGAAATCTATATGCATAAATCTCTAACAATCATATGTATAATTATGAATTGATAATAATTAATTACATAAAGACTTAATCATGAATGTTTAACTCAATAAGCATACACTCTTCACTTTATGGTGCACATATCATAAACATTAATTAATCTTTACTACATATATTTGATTAAAACATATTAAGTGTCATAATTTCTTAAGCTTTCATATTATGCATTTAATGGAAATGTATATTATACTTGCTTTACAAAATGATACAATCACATGAGGATAAAATACATTCTGATATTATATATATGAAAGCTAACAACATAACCAGTGTAGAAAAGTTCAAGAACTATTTGCAATAAATTGCCAGAATTATCTACTACGTGCTAAAGGAACTGAACTGATTAAAATCATGAAATAAGAAGAAGAAAACAGAAAGTTTGGAGATAAGCAACAAAGAAGGTTGCATTAGATGATTCCACAAACTAAAGTAATGGGAGACAAACATGGCTTCGAACATGCACTACAACGAGTTTGCATTATCTGTCAACCTCAATGAGAAAATACCAATAGAAAAATGCAAAACAAGAAGTTAAAAACAAAACCATAGTCAAAGAGTATAAAGTTGTTTATATCATAACAAAACAGAATATATTTCTTCTATAGCTTACATCAGACGAATGCCACACTTCATCTAGCACCTTCAACAGACAATGAGGAACAAAAGAAGAAGACCACACTTTGTCTATTAGTGTAAGACTGAGGAAAATTTGTCTGTCACCTACAACAGACAATGAAGAATAGATTTAAAACATCCCACTTCATCTATTCATATATAAGGAGAAGGTTGTCAATCGATCAACTTCATCAACACCACCTAGAGTTAGCCTATTATCTACAACTGATAAAGCACATACATGAAGGATTGATCAATAAACAAATCTCATGAAGGAACTTTGGCAGACAAGGAAGAGTTTGTTTATCGATCAGTTCAACTTCATCTGTGCCATTCAAAGTTCATCTACTACGACAAAATTATTCTCATGGAAGTTCAACTAACTAAAAAACCTATGAAGAATTTGTCTGCAACTTGTGGCAGACAAACAGACAGAGGCTATGACTTCTCAAAGAAAAATTAATTTATGTGATTAAGCATACAAATGGCATCTGCACTTGAGCTATTATTGTGCAGACTTATATCAATCACCATTTTTGGCAATAAGCATCATTACAAGTTTTTCAATGCTATGATGAGTCAAATGAGGAACACTTTTTAACACAACTCATCCTCATCTCTGAACGACGATGCAGCAGCTTGAGATAAATAAAAATGGCATGCATTTTAATCACAAAAAATTCAAATAGTCTTGTTCATTCAATGCTACTCTCGTCTCTGCATTGAATGGTTCCTATCTTATCCAATAGTCAACAATATGAAGAAGCTATTTAAGGAGAAAAGGTGGGACATTTTGGTAGCAGTGAAGGACTACTTTTCAGATGTGCTTAAACTTATGCAAATCCTTCTACCCATGGCTAAGATCTTAAACTGTCATCTATCCTTTATGAGCTTTAATCTACAAATCTTTATGGCAATTATTTTTATACTTTGGAAAGATCCTTCTGTTTTGTTAGAGCAGTAAAAGATCATATCTTCCCTTGTGCTTCATTGTAACACTCTGTAAAGTGTTAGTTTTCTGGTTAATCTAAAAGCTAGAGAGTTGTTGGTGAGCTCTAGAAAACTAACAAGTTTGTTGGTGATCTTCGAAACAAGTGAGTTTGTGGTGAGCTCATGAAAACTACATTTTATGAGTTGTTGGTACGCTTTGGAAAACCAACAAGTTTACTAGTGATTTTTGAACACAATGAGTTTCCTGGTAAGCTCATGAAAATCAAAAGAGTGCTGGGAGCATTTTGTATTTCCATTATACGAGATATAGTGGAACCCAAGGTACAATGAGTGTCTGCTCTGGGAAGAGTGGATGTAGGGATGGCGTCCTGAGCCACTATAAAAATCATCTTGTCTGTGTGTGTATGTTTGCTGATCTGTTTTATTCTTCATGCATTTTTCTATTGTTCATCTTATACCATGCCACACACAAGCACGAAAAGAGGGAAATGATCCAACGGGGTTTAAGCAATGAATTTTTATTTACCCAATTCACCCCTCTCCTCTTGGGTTAAGCCATTCTATGGGACTCTTTAAGTGGTATTAAAGAGGGCTAGATAAATAATTTGAGTGATCCATTTGGCTTACCCAACAATGTCATCTTCTATGTTCTTCAAAGAGTAGTCCATCTCCCATTGTCCAAACTTTTGATAGATTAAACTAGATAAATGGAAAAGGAGATTGGAAACATTTCTTATGGCCTAATGATTTTCATCTATGAAAAACCATCTGTATTAGCATAAGAGAGGATGAAATGTGAGTAGATTTGAAAATGTTGAAAACTCATTATATGCTCTTTATGCTATCATTAAAAAGGATGCCTTGGCTTATGAATTGATATGAGAAATCTTGGAAAAGCCAAAGACAAATTAACAAAGGGTAAAAACACTTGGCACTCACACACCACTTGCATTCTTATTTAGACTAACTTGAGTATAGGAAATCTATGAATGGAGAAAATAAACTCCTAAAGAAGAAGAAGAAAGAGGAGGGTGACTTGGTGTAAAGAAACTAAATAAAAATCTAATGAAATACCAAGTTCCTTCAAAATAAAAAGATTAGGTAAGTGCAGGTGTGACATTTAAATTCAAATGTCATTATTGAATGTGTCATTATCTGAATTTTTAAAATATTTACTTGTGCATTTCTTTCAGTCTATTCTTTTGTTAATAAAGTATTTATGTTTAGTCTTTCCATTTATTATCTCGTTTATGTACATGCCTTCAATTTAACACTCACATTCAATTCTTTTGAGTAATAACATTCCCGTAGAATTAGATTTACATTCATACATTTTTATCTAATTAGCCATGTGTACATATTCATCTGTAGAAATCAAGTTTACTCTCTAAATTTTATTTCATGAGAAATAGAGTTTATAGTTAGTATTTTGTTTATATACCTTCATTAAGAATTAATTTTTGAAGCTATACTTGAGCATTTCTACTTATCATTCTTACACTTCATCTATAAAAATTAAAAGTCATAATTAAAATTTTAATTAATTAGTTAACTATATCTTTATAGAAATAAAAATTATCTATAGTATAGTTTACATTTATATACTTTAATTATTCATGAATATAAAATTTACACTAGGATAAATAAAACTCTAAAAACATAAAGTAAAACTTCTAAGATAATCAGAAAGTAAGAAAAATAATATTTAAACAACAAATAACCTAAAACTAACAAAGCCTAAGAGACACATAACTAAAAGAAAGATAAAATAGTGAAACTAAAAGATTATGCTCAAAATCATTTAAGGTGAGTTGATCTAGTACATAACGTTAATGGTAATTCATATCTATGCTAGCTCAAATAACTCATTGGTTGATTAAAGGGAATGCTTATATTTTCACTCATGAAAACTACTTTAACCCATCATCTTATTTGGAACAACTATGGTGTTAAATTTTGATAATTATATGTTGATTAATAAAGAAATTAGGTTTGAAAGGAATTAATGCAAGTATAAGTATGATGAAGCAAATTGCAAGTGGATGCAATTGAAATTTTGATTTGATTTTTGATTATTTGAGGGTGTGAAATGTGAAAATTATACAATTATTATATGAAAAAATAATGTAAAATAAATGAAGAAAAGAAAATATGCAAAAACTTGGAAAAAATAAGTGAAAAATAGGGTAGTAGAGTGGACGTCGCGACCCAAAAAAGGACGCCATGGCATCAGACTGAAGAAAGGTGGGGCATTGTGGATAAATTTTTCCACAACGTGGCATGGATTGGACGCCACGACGTGGAATTAGGATATGGCAGCATAGGGCATGGCAGATTTTTCCACGTCGTGGCATGGAATTTGACACTATAGTGTGGGTTATCCTTTTATGCGAGGCAACCAATAATTTGGCAATTTTTCATTATCCCATTTCTTCTGTCTATTCTATTTCTTTACCTTTTCTTGCCCTAACCCCATTTAGCCTAATCCCAAGCCATTTTAGCTAGAAAATCATCATGCCTAGCTAGTAAATCAAGTGATCTTGCTCTTAGACCCAAGTTGGAGCGATTTGAATCATGAAAAATGGAAGAAAAGGAAGAAACATTGGATTTCCCCCAAATGGATGGTGCCAACTAGAGTTTTGGGCTTGGATTTATGTCCACGAGAGAAAGCCATGTGTGGATTGTTTGGTAATTTGGTTTTTCCTCTCCTTATTTTGGATGTTCGTAAGTTAAGGTTTTGGGAATTTGGGAATTTTGGAGAAAAATTATGGATTTAACATAGAATTCATGGGAGAAATAACTTAATATAATAATTACCATGACTTTGCTTGAGAAATTGGAGATTTGGCAAAGGTAGGGTTTTAATGAATAGTAAATTTAGTAATTTTGTGATTTTGTTGAAATTATCATGAGATAAATGATTAATGACATGATTAGTATGTTTTAGAACATGTATGGAGTGGTTTTGACCAGTAGAATTGAGTTTTGAGCTATGACCTATTTAGGGTTTAAAGAGAATGTTTGTGAATGGGCTATGTAAGCCAAAAATTGATTAGATTAAAAGTTTAATTTAGTTATTTATATGTTTTCTAAAGGATAATCATATAAGATACCAGATAAATATGTCAGACAAGAAGGTTCTTATGATAATTGTGAAGAAACCCTAAGTTAACTGGTATTTATCATATGTTTGATGAATATAGCCTGAGATTAGCTATAAATGATGTATTATAATAGGCATTGGCCCTGCACCAGATGATCTGAGAAGGATGAAAAGGTAGAGCGGGAGGAAAGTGGTTTGGAGTTAAAGACCTGAGGTAAGTAGGAGGCCCTTGTATGTTTTGAATGAATGGATTTGGATAGTGGATATCTCATGTTTGTTCCGAGCATGTATGTTTTGAATGAGGGATTGTGGATATCTCATGTTTGTTTAAGAATAATGTTTATCTATTTTGTAAATACATATGTATTGAGGAATAGTGAATATTCCTTGAGTATGTAGAAAATGGAAGTATGAGATTGTGTGAATGTAATGGGATATTAATTATTTCACAAATAGTATGTATGTATGAATATAAAAAGGAATAGAGAATATCCCTTAGATTGAAATGAATTAAGAGCCATAAAGGACCTTATGTTATACTCATCCTTTTGTATGAATGTTTTATAGATGAAAGGGATAGGGAATGTACTAGTTTTATGATTAGAATGTATAAAAAGAGGATATGGATGATATCCGTGGGTTGTATTGATCGGAATGTGTATGGATAGTATGAGGATTTGAGCCTCATGGCATGTTTATTTTTGTATTATATATCTCAAGATGATATGGAAGTATATTATAGTTATGGTTGTGATTGTATAAGCCTAAAGGGCATAGGTTGTTTTATTGGATTGAGGAGGAGTTGAGCCTCCTGGACGTATTTAGATTGTGTTATTTTGATTCATGTTCTAGGTTAGAACATGTGTATTCATCATGATTTATTATTATTTTTTTTAATTGTGCCTACTTACTAAGTTGCCCAGACTCACACCTCCTTTCTTAAATATTTTAGTTGATAGGTCAACTAAAGGATGTATGAAAGAGAGATTGAAGATCTATGGATGGTATGATTGTATATTGGGATTGGAATCCCATTTTGTATTGGTGTGTAATTGTAATTCACAATGTAATAGTTTAATTATAGTTTAAAGAATTCAAATGATGTGTAAAGTGAAGCATTAGCATGTCTAGTAGATATTGTATAATATGATGATAGTATGATATGTTTCTCCTAAGGTATAATGCCATCATGGTCTGGTACAGGTCCTGGGAGGAGCCTATGGAGTTAGGGGTGTTGTACAGATGAATGGAGGAATTATGGAGTGTTTTAAATTCTTATTTATGAATTTTAATTGAAAAGTTGTATTATATTGAATGTCGAATGTTTGTACCCTAGGTGGACAGCCCTATTTTAGGGTAAGCTTTGTCCAATTTTCTGTAAAAAATTAGGTAAATGAGAAAATGGTATCAGAGAAACCCACCTTGGAATTGGGAAAGTTTTTGTGTAATTATAGTAGATTTATGATGTAAAATTGAAGTAACGGCCCCCAGAGGGTGGGGCATTACATTATTTCTCTACATATTGTTATGATTAAAATGAATTTTACACTAATATATTGGCAATAAATTTCCATATCAATTTGAATTAATTAATGAAGAAATAGTGCAAGAATATTTTAAGTGTATGCAGGAAGGCTTGAGTTGAGTATAGAAGAAAAACATCAATGAAATATTAGAACCTTCTTTTCAGCTCACAAATCTAAGCAAAAGAACCTATAAGTTAAAATTTTGGATGCGAGGAAATGATTGAGTAAATCAAGTTGCCTATAACAACATCAATCTTCAGATGAAGCATCAAGGGCTTGATAGTGAAAGCTAAATGCTTAGTCAAGACTAACAACAATATTCATGAACTCCAATGGGAAATCTATGAAGAAAAGTGTAAAAAGAGATAAGTTTTCAAACTTGATTATATTTCTTTAATTGCTAGAAATCTATATTCTAAATGCCTCTAAATGAACTACATTGGATTTGAATTAAGTCAAATTTATTGCTTGGAGCTAAATCATGTCAAACAATCTTAAATTGATCAAAATCTCTAACATAAACAAAATTCCATGAACATTTAAACATCCAAAAACTTCTATTAACAACCACCAATAAGTTTAGGACATTTAAAAAAGAAAATTAAAAATAGTTACTCCTTTAAAACTTTAATAACTACTAACAACTCTGTAATTCTGTCCTAAGTCTTAGACAATTCCTTCTCCAAATCCTTAATTCTGTCCAAAATCTCTCCATAAGCTATACACCAATTAGTCAAAAGAAGATCTGTAGAGACATTTATCTTCTTAGCAAACTTTAATTGCTTCTTCAAATATCTCACCACTTTTTACAAAAAGTGAATTTGACTATTTCCCTCACTTATCTCTCACTCCATTGTTGCCCAAATATTAACCTCGTATGTTGTTTATCCAACTAAACATCATAGAATACAAGGGTCACAACCAGTTTTCAAAAGATACATTAACTTTATGGAAGAAATCATCTATTTGATAGCTTAAAAACAAAATAGATCTTCACATTTTAGAGACCTAGAGAGGACAAAATAAGATCATGCATCATCACTATTAAATAATAATGAATAAAATATAATAATAGATACACATCCAATGTCTAACCAACTATAAGAATGATTCTATAAACAACATAAATCACTAAACTTAAATTTTCATCAAAGACAAAAATGTGTAAAATCACAAATGTGAGTATAATATTACATATAAAGAGTTCAAATCAAAAAGTAAAAACACTTAATTAGTTAAAATATCAACAACTACTTCCAACTCTTTAACTCTTTGATGAGCTTTGGCTAACTCTGTCTCCAAATCTTCAATATGTTCTATGGCCTTCGTATAAGCCATGGAGTTCTTAGTTAAGAGACAGGTAAAACAAAGATTATTACCCCTAATAGAAGGTAAATAAACCTTCAGCTACTTAATCTTATCCTAAAGAACTAGATATCTCTCTACATCCTTAAAACCAACATCATCATTGTCACCTTGAATCAACTTAATAGAAGAACTGGAAGAGTTGTTGGTGAGCTCTAGAAAACCAATGAGTTTGCTTGTGATCTTTGAAACCACTGAGTTTGTGGTGAGCTCATGAAAACCATATTATATGAGTTATTGATGAGCTCTAGAAAACCAACAAGTTTGCTAGTGATCTTCGAAACGAGTAAGTTTCTTGGTTAGCTCATGAAAATCAGAAGAGTGCTGGGAGCACTTTGTATTTTCATTATATGGTATATAGTGGAACCCAAGGCACAATGAGTGTGTGCTCTTGGAAGAGTAGATGTAGGGACGGGGTCCTGAACCACTATAAAAATCATCTTATCTGGTGTGTGTTTGCTAATCTATTTTATTCTTCATGGTTTTTTCTATTATTCATCTTATACCACACCACACACATGCACGAAAAGAGGAAAATGATTCAACAAGAGTTAAGTAATGAATTTTTATTTACCTAATTCATCCTTCCCTTCTTGGGTTATGCCATCGTACGGGACTCTTCACCTAGATGGCATGATTATGATATGGTGTAGAAGGTATGGTGGGAATAAGGAGGACTTGGTCCTCACAGTATGATTGCATTGTTATGTTTGTATTTATGGTTGGGTGTGAAATATGCTACTATTATATTAATTATTATTTTCTATTATGCCTAATTACTGAGTTTTCTAGAACTTATGCCTTCATGTTTTAAACTTTTAGCTGTCAAATCAGGTAAAGAAGCCCAACTGTGGGTTGGGGCTTGTAAGCAAGAATTAAAGATATTTGTGTTATGGTATGATGAACTAGGATTTTAATCTCATAATATAATTATATGGTTGTAATTTAAAAGATTCAAATGATATATAATGAAATGTATTGGCATATGATGATAATGTATTTGTAGTTGAATTGCATGTTGGATTAGTGGGTTTATTGCCATCATGATGCGATAGTATTGCCATTCGGTAGTTGATATCTTTGATTTAATGTGGTTTTATCAAATGTATCATGGTCTGATGTTAAGGCATTAGCATAGAATTCCTGTACAACTAGAATAAGAGCTATGCCCGGCTGCTTGGTAAATTCTTCCCAATGTCATTCTTTGATCATAGTTAGGATACCTTTGATTGGGTTGTGAAAATCTCTTTCTTGATTGTATTTTCTATTCACAATTGAAGTTTTGTATTTGTCTGTAGCCTCTAGACTCACAAACATTGGCTTGATTGGAGGTCCTAGTTCTAACTTCTTTGTCTTTTGGAAGGACCTGTAACCATGGTTTTCTTTCCCTTGGGAGCCATTAATCGAGCACTTAAGATGCATCAACAAACTTGGTTAAAAGCCACACTTTCTCGCCTGATTTCTAGTGCACTTCACAATCCTTCTATATCGGGCTTCCTCAAGCACAATCAAATAAGAAAATGTCCTTGATATTTGTTTCCCACAATCACCCATATAGAGTTCATACTTCACATGGAACTTCCATCAATCAGTTGTGTGCATAAATGCTCTCCATAATCCCATCACCAATGTAATAGAAATTCTCTTCTTTTGCAAACAACCAATAACAAACCCAACTTCCTTAATCATAAATAGTTGATGGGGATACTTACTTGAAGCTTTCAGATGCTATGACCTTCCAAGTGGGAGAAACCATTGTTGCCAACCCTTGGGGATGAGGTGACATGAGCTGTGATAAAAGTTGAGAGGTGAATCGAGGTGGTGAGAATCGATTTTTGGTGGAGAAAGTGGGTGTTGAGAGATTGGAGATGATAGGGATGTGTGTTTACTTGAAGGATTTGAAGGGGAAGAAAGATGGTTGAAAGAGAGAAAGGGGACAATAGGGTTAATGCCGCAATAGAGAATGAGTTTGGTTGAGGCACATATAAACCGTGTGAAGATTGTTAGTCAAGTGCCGCAACATTGGAAGTGTGTGCCATGGTACTATGCACTCTGAATCCCATGTGCATTCCTACTTAAACTAGTGCCATGGCATTGGGTTTTAGTGTCACAACACTAACTCTTTGGAACTTCCCCTTGCTAGTAGTGCACAACATGGTGCCATGACATTAGAAGTATGTGCTGTGGCACTAGATCACCTGTTTCATGTGTCCATCAATGAGTCACTTCCTTTCTCCATTGTATTGTTGTCCTTTGTGAAAAAGACAATCCCTCTGATTTTAAAGATTCCTTGAATATGCCTAGCATCAAGGTTAACTAAGATAAATATTATTATGGATTATTTCAATTGTAAATGAGCATTGACAAAAGCATGAATTCAACTAGTTTGAAACAAATTACAAAAACTTAAAGAGTCAAAAGTTTAGAAAGTTGGGTTGCCTCCCAAGAAGCACTTGGTTTATAATCTCAACCTGACTATGATATTTTTCATTCCTCTTACTCGAAGTGGATGACATCACCACTCCTGCTTGCATGCTCATATTATAGCTTGACTCTCTGCCCATTCACTTCAAATGTTCTTCCATCTTTTGTGCTCAACTCCACTGCTCCATGTGAAACACCTCGTTCACAATGAAAGGTCCAAACCATCTGGACTTTAGTTTTCAGGGAACAACTTGAGCTGAGAGTGGAAGAGTAAAATTTGTTGGCCCAATTGAAATTTCCTCA
The DNA here is from genome assembly GCA_036873735.1 of Pouteria campechiana. Taxonomy (NCBI): domain Eukaryota; kingdom Viridiplantae; phylum Streptophyta; class Magnoliopsida; order Ericales; family Sapotaceae; genus Pouteria; species Pouteria campechiana. The sequence goes on from JAYJMB010014917.1 coordinate 13,370, forward strand.
GCAAGATGAGCTTGTTGTGCCACTTCTTGCTTCAATTCTTCTATACCTATGCATTTTCATAAGTCTCATTCTGGAATTCTTCCAATTCATTGAGTTGAAGCAATCTCTACTTCCCTGAAGCTTCAAAATTTGTGCTCCCCTGAAGCTTCAAAATTTAAGTTCAACTTCTTCAATACCTAAAATGCTTTGTGTTCTAGCTCAACAAGAAGATGACATGCCTTCATAAAGACCAATTTGTATGGTGACATCCCAATTGGCATCTTAAAAGCTATTCTATAAGCCCATAATGCATTATCCAACTTTCTAGACCAGTCTTTTTGATTAAAGCTATTGATTTTCTCTAGGATTTGCTTAATTTCTTGGTTGGACACTTCTGCCTGCCCATTAGCTTATCGGTGGTATGCCAATGCTACCTTATGCTTCACACCATATTTTGAAAGAAGGTTATTGACAAGCTTGTTATAGAAGTGTGAACCTTCATCACTTATAAGAGCTTGTGGTGTGCCAAATCTTGTGAAGATGTTTTTATGAAGAAATTTCAACACCACCTTGGAGTCATTAGATGATGTGGTGATTGCTTCCACTCACTTAAAGACATAATCAAATGCTAACAAAATGTAAGATTGGCCAAAGAACATAGGAAAGATAGGAAAAGGACCAATAAAGTCTATTCCCCAAACATCAAAGATTTCCACTTCTAAGATGGGATGTTAGTTACTGACAATTCATGATGTCTTGAGATCGTTCTAGTGTGTTAATAGCAATCAAAAGTTTTCACAAATGCATAACTGTCCTTGAAGAGGGTTGGCCAATAAAATTGGATTGCAGTACTTTTGCAATAGTCTTGGTTGCACTATGATACCACCATAAGGAGATGAATGACATTGTTGTATAACATCATGAATTTCTTCCTCTGGAATGCACCTCCTGATGGCTTGGTTAGAACATGTTTTGAACAACAATGGATCATCCCAGAAGTAGGCTTTCACAACATGAAGAAATTTCTTCTTTGTTGCCATTATAGATCTACGGGTAGAGTTCCACATAATATGTAGTTTACATAATCTGCAAACCATGGGCATTTACCACTCAGAACAAATAGCTGTTCATCTAGAAATTTCTCTTGAATTGCTCTCTTCTCTTGGATACTCCAACCTAGATAAGTGATCAACCACCACATTTTTGCTTCCTTTCTTATCTTGAATTTTCACATCAAATTCTTGCAATAATAAGATATAATGAATCAACCATGGTTTGGCATCTCTCTTTGCATATATGACTAAAACTTTTCCAACGTAAACACCATAACCTGCAATTCCTTCTCAATTATGGTGTAGTTCTTCTGTGCATTGTCCAATGTGTGACTTGCATAGTAAATTGCTCTTAAGATCTAATCATGTTTTTATCCAAGAACTGCTCCCAATGCCTCATCACTTGCATCACACATGACTTCAAATGACAAGTTCCAATTAGGCATTATCAGGCTTGGTGCAAAAATCAGCCTTACCTTCAATGTATTGAATCCCTGCAAGCACAATTCATCAAAATCAAAAGGAGTGTAATTTTCAAGGAAATTAGACAAAGGTTTGGAAATCTTTGAGAAATCTTTGATGAATCTCTTGTAGAATCTTGCATAGCCTAGGAAACTAAGGATTCATTTTGTATTGGTTGGAGGTAGAAGTTGTTCAATTGCTACAAACTTTGCTCTGTCCACTTCCAATCCAGATGATGACACTCTGTCCTAGCACAATTCCTTCCCTAACCATGAAATGACACTTCTCCCAATTGAGAACAAGGTTAGTTTCTTCACATCTCTAAAGAACAAGAGACAATATACAAGCATTGGTTGAGGTAGAATTGAAAACTAAAAATTCATCCATGAATACTTCCATAATATTCTCCACCATATCATAGAAAATTGTCATCATGCACTGTTGAAACATGATGGGAGCATTACACAACCCACAAGGCATTCTCTTGTATGCAAAGGTATCGTACGGGCAAATGAAGGTTGTTTTCTCCTGGTCCTTTGGTGCAATCACAATATGATTGTTACTTGAGTATACATCAAGAAAGCAACAATAATCATAGCTTGCTAAACAATCCAACATTTGATCAATGAAAGGCAATGAAAAATGATCCTTTCGAGTGGATTTATTCAATTTTCTATAATCAATACACACTCACCATCCTGTCACTGTTGGATAAATTCATTATTTTCATTCTTAACCACAGTCATCCCACCTTTCTTTAGCACACATTGAATTGGACTCACCCATTCACTGTCAAAGATACGATAGACAATACCTTCTTTAAGCAATTTTAAAACCTTAACATGTACTACCTCCATTGCAAGGTTGAGTCATCTTTGATGCTCTATGGAAGGTTTGTAAGAATTTTGATCAGAATCTTATGCATGCAGATCACTAAGTTTATTCCCTTGATGTCCTCAATTGACCATGCAATAGCTGATTTGTGTTTCCTCAGCTCCTGAAGTAGTTTCTCTTCCTCCAAACTATCAAAGAAGAACAAATAATCAATGTAAGGGATGAATCACTTACTAGAAATGCATGCTTGAGATGATTTGATAATTGCTTTATACAGCTTTTACTTCTTCCACAACTAGTTCTTTATGAGGCCTTGAAAAATTTTACCACAGGCAACTTGAGTTGGATGTGTGGTGCTTGGCAATATAAATGGGAAATTTGCATAAGTATGTTTAAAGGAATAAGGGATAGGATGAACAACAAGGAAATGAGTGTTAGAATATGGCAGAAAGCATTACAAATGGACTACATGTGTACGTAGTTGCGTGTGCTACTGGAGCATTATAAGGGGTAGAGCTAAAAATGCTCTGCCAACCCCTTTCTCTAGTCCCACACATTTCCAACCCTCCCATACATCCCCAAGCTTTGGATCAAGCTTTGTTTAGCATGGATTTTGGTGAATTAAGTTGGGGAAATTGATGGCAGATGATGTAGCAACAATCCAACATCAAGAAAACATCAATTTTGGCAGAATAGAGTGGTGGAAGCTGGAGGAAAATTAGAAATTTCGCTCCACAGCTTGTATTTGGGGGTTCCAGTTAGATGAAAGTGAGTAGTAAGTTATTTTCATTAATGATTAATCATTAATTATCAATTCTACTAGATAGATTTTGTTAATTTTACGTTATGAAAGTAAATTGGGAATTTGGAAACTGCAAGATTGGGGAAAACGTGAACTTGGTGATGAAATATGTGTTTTGAATATGAATTACATTACAAAATTAGTTAAATTATTCTTATGTCTAGTTTGGAGTAGAAACTCTAACTCATCTATGGCTGAAGATATGCAAATTTGAAGTTGCATATGAAATGTCTGATAAAATGGCACTTAGAAGGGTGTGGCATGATTAACCCTTGTCATTGATACACTTAGTGCCCTTTAATTAGGAATTTAATTAAGTATTTGAATAAATCTTAGTAGGGGCTTCAGTATAAACTAAGGATGAGATCTAAGACAATTGTGATTAATAAACATTTATTACATTTAAATGTTGATTACATGTATACCTTGAGTGTAGGATATATAAATTGGTGTATTGATGGTGAAACCACAAAGATTGAGGTGAAATAGGGTGTGACATTGGATATTGAGGTAAGCAGGTCTTACTTTCTATGTTGTGAGACTTAATTTACTTAATTTTTTTTAATTAGATATTTTGGGCATCATAATATGTTTGTAATATGTTTGTTATGTGATGGCAATCTTTTAATTTGAATATGATGTGAATAAAAGAGATTCTAGTTAACATAAGGTTGAGAAACTGAACATATCAATCTCTTTTGTAATGATTTGATGATTACATGCATATGCATTAATGATAACTTGGTATGAATTGTGATGGATACTATTTTAGTTGAATGTAAGGGATGGTAATTTGGGTTAATAAATGGAGTTAAAATAGGCTTAAAAAGAAAGATTTAGCATGCCTATATGGGGAATAATAGATGGAATGAACAGGGTAAACAACATGGAGAAGGAAATGGGATGAAGAGTGGGCAGCAAGCATGAGGCCATAGTGCCGAATCTGGTGCCATGGCATTGATTTTTGCTAGACATGGGAGAAATGAGCAGCATGACTGGTGCCGCGATGCTAAAATCAAAAGTTTTGTGATTTTTTGATGTTTTTGATGTTATTTTTATTATACACTAATAATGAACTTATTTGAGTTATAGATGAGACTATTCTTAGATGATTTGGGGGTAGTTTTGATTCTAATGAGAGAAGAAATGGATATTATAATAAATAAGTGAATGACATAGAATTTAATTATTGGGTGAGATGAATACTTGATGATTGTACATGTTTTTGGGTTTAATAATTTTCTTTTGTATGAATTTGAATTTAGTAATTTGGATAAGAACTGGAGGCATGATTGAGAATAGATACTGTTTAGAATACAATTATTACATATTAAGTTTGGGTGCTTGCTGGGATGATTGATTGGATCATTTGGGATCTTGCCCATAAAAGCGCAATATTTTTTATGCCTCCTGTAATGGCAAGGAGGCCAAATTTGACCTATTGTGTGAGACTACTATTCTTACTTCGTAGGTGTGGATGATAAACTAGTGATCCCTGGGTTACAATGAAGGCAGGATATCATGCCAATAATTATATTATCATGGGTCTTATAATATTTATAGACGGGGTTGCTAGGAAGAACCGGAGGACACTGAAGTTGTAAGAAGATGGAGTTCACTTAGTATGTGGCTGAGTCCTGTTGGTATATGGCTAGCTAAGTCCACTTGTTATGTGGCTAAATCTACTTGATGTGTGGCTAAGTCCACTTGGTCGATAGCCCTGAGTATAATAATACATTCTATTGATTATTACTTGCATACTTATTTACTAAGTTGCCTAAACTCACCTTGTCTATTATGTTTTTAGTTGACAAGTCTGAAGGCGGAGCCCAACTTGGTGTTGGAGCTTAAGAAAGGGATGGACCATGATGTTTAGAATTCCTTAATTTTTTTATATTTTAGAATGTATTATAAATGTATTTGTATGTCATATTGACGTTGAAAATAATGTGTAACTAATGTGTTGTAATTAACATAGAACTAAGATGTATAAATCAGCTTGCATGTCATTATTTTAGCAGGGGTATGTATGCCTTTTTCCTTATCCTACCTTTATAATGCAAATATGATTCTGGGCATTTGTGGGTGTTTATAATTCTTATATATAGGATTAAGAAGGTAACTTCGGGGGAGACTTTGGCCATGGGTACTCCTATTATTACCTTATTAGCACCTATAAAAGGCTGGGCGTTACAGAGTGGTACAAGAGCGGTTCATGTCTGATACTCAGAAGGATGGTTGAGATAAGTCCCAGAACTATAATGGTAAGGTGGAAATTGGTAATAGAATGACATGCATAGTTTTCAAAATGCTAGAAACATGGGGGGAAACGTTAGTGATTGGAATCCTCATATTGTTGATAAGTTGAGTTGATACCTTAATATCATGTTGTTATATGATCATATACTCTTCCTTATATAGTAAATGGCAAAAAGGAAGAGAGTAGACAAAAGCAAAACCCCCATGGTGGAAGAGGATTCACCGAGGAGGAGTGACAGAGGTTATTAGAGAAACTCAGTTAGAAGCCTCTAGAGCCGAGGAGATACCTGGTTTGACCCAAAATGAAGTTGAAGAAGGGGTAGTCGAACTTGAGGGAGGCCATGTGGAGACGGGACCTGTAAGAGTAGATAATGTTGAGACAAAACTTATAAGAGCTAATAGGCTAGGCATTGCAGGTCCTAGTGGTAAGATAGTTTTGCCTATGCAACCCCAAACAATGCAACAGAATTCAGTGCTATGATGACAATGATAGCGGGTATTGCCCAGAACGTACAAGAGCTGGTTCAAACTCAAAGGAGACATGTAGAGGAGCCTCAAAAAATGGCGAGGCCATGTGCAAGGCCAATAAATGTAGAACTAGAAAAGGGGCAAGTATCCCAAAGGCAGCCAGGGATATGTTTAAACATGAAAGCTTTTCAAAATATGAAACCTCCAATTTTCAAAGGGTAGAAAGATTATCCTGTAGTAAATGAATGGATTGCTATCACGGAAAAGGGTTTGCATATATGGAATGCCCCAAAAAACATAAAGTATTATATGCAGTTTATCAACTGGACGGTGAGGCAAAATAGTGGTGGCATATTGAAAAACTGACGGTTCCTAGCGATGGTGTAGGGATGACATGGGCTGACTTTAGAGAGAAATTACTCCATAGATATGTGCAAGCTAGTGAAAAGACTAGGCAGGCTATTGAATTTTTGACACTATTGCAAGGTAAGACAACAATTGAAGAATATGATGGACAGTTTAGGTCTTTGGCACAATTTGTGCCATGGGCCCAAATGGCTTTACCTAAGACAACCCAAAAATTCTAGGATGGACTATGATTGGATATCCGAGAGAAGCTAGCCCTGCTCATGTTGATTAGATACGACGATATCTTGGAGCATGCTCATCTAATGGAACGGGAGGCAGAAGAGCATTCTAAGTTCAGAGAGAGGAGATGCATGAGAGAAACTAAACAAGGGCGACAAACCAGGCCGAAAACTGAGCAGAGTGGTAGTGTAATACCTAAGGAAGCTTGTAATTATTGCAAGAAGTCACGACATTTGAAATTTGACTATCCCGTACTATTAAAGAAGTCAGGAGGAAGGCAAACTAGATTGACCCTAGCACAAATGAAAGAAACTAGTCAAGGGTTGAGTCAAGGGTTGAGTCAACCATGGGATTTGTGACAGCAAAGACCACTCACTTATTTTCTATGTGATGAGATTGGTCATATTCGGTGGAATTGTCCTAACAAAGGATGAAGTGATAGTGTAACTTCTCATGTGCCATAGCAGCCTAAGCATGATGGGGGCAAGAAGAGAGGTAGAGGTCGAGGATCTAATGTAGCTCTTGGACATCAGAATGAACAGTGTAGACCACCAATGACTATGTAGTACAAGTGACTAATGTCCAGGAAGCCCATGCCACGGATCACATAGTCACTGGTAATATTTTGTTTTGTAATTGGATGACAAATGTCTTATTTTATTTGAGTTCCTCTCAGTCTTTTCTCTCCATTGCATTTGTAAATAAAATTTCTTTATCTAAATATCTCATGCATCATGTGATAGAGGTATCCTTTCCATTAAAAGCAATTAGCACTACTACAAAAGCATGTTATGAGATACCTATAGTGATCAAGAGTAGACAGTTTTATGCTGATCTAATTGTATTAAATATGTAGGGTTTGGATATTGTATTGTGTATAGATTGGTTAGTCAAATATGAAGCTAAAATGAATTATAAAGCAAAGCAGATAATCTTAAAGACCCTTGATAAGGTGGTAATTATCTTTAGAAGTTTGCATGAAGGTAAAACTCCTAAACTTATGTCAGCCATGAAGGATCTCAGCCTAATGTGGAAAGGGTGTGAAGCATTTTTAGTCTCAGCTATTGACACCCATTTTTAGCATCAATTGTTGGAGGATATGCCAGTAGTACAAGATTTTTCAGATGTATTTCCTGATAGATTATCTCCTAAATGAAAAGTATAATTTTGCATCAACCTCTAACCTGGGGCAGAACTTATATCTAAAGCCCAATACCGGATGGCACCAGTTGAACTAGCAGAGTTCAAGGCATAGTTATCGGACTTAACAGACAAGGGATTCATTTATCCCAGTGTGTTGCCGTGGGGCGCACCAGTTTCGTCTATTATGAAGAATCATAGAAGTCTGCTACTATGCATCAATTATTAGGAACAAGATAAAGTCACCATCAAGAATAAATATCCATTGCCCAAGATAGATGATCTATTAGATCAGTTGCAAGGAGCTATAATGTGTTCTCTAAAATAGATATCATCAATTAAGGGTTAAACCAACAGATGTCCATAAGACTGCATTTAGAACTGAATATGGGCATTAGGAATTTTTGGCAATTCCATTTGGGTTAATGAATGCTCCTGCAATTTCCATGGGTATAATGAATAGGGTATTCAAACCCTATCTAGATTATTTTGTAATTGTCTTCATTGATGATATTTTGATTTATTCAAAAGACAAAGAGGTGCATGAATCACATTTGAGAATGGCTTTGCAGAGACTAAGAGAGGAAAGACTCTATGCCAAATTAAAGAATTATGACTTTTGGATGAATAGTGTGGTCTCATAAAATAGAGCCCGTGAATTGGCCTAGATCAAGCAAAATAATTGAGGTCCAAACCTTTTTGGGATTAGCTTGGTATTATCAAAGATTTTTGAATGATTCTCCAGTATTGCTATGCCACTGACACAGTTGACTCAGAAAGAAATTCTGTTTAAATGGAATGATTAGTGTGAGGCCTCTTTTTAGGAATTAAAGAGATGGTTAATAGAGGCACCAATTCTTGCACTTCCATCAGGATAGGGCAGATTTGTGATATATCACTACACATCAAAGAAAGCATTGGGTTATGTCTTGAAGAAAAATGAAAATGTTATAACTTATGCATCATGTCAATTGCGCCCTCATGAGTGAAATTATCCAACCCATGACTTGGAATTGGCGGTAGTAGTGTTTGCTTTGAAAATATGGTGATACTATCTTTATGTAGAAAAATGTGATGTGTACACAAATCACAAAAGTCTGAAATATATCTTTACTCAAAAAGAATTGAACATGAGATAGCGATGGTGACTCGAATTACTTGAAGACTATGATTTGAACATTCACTATCATCTTAGGAAAGAAAATGTGGTAGCCAATGCTTTGAGTAGAAAATCTAGGAGTAGTTTAGCTAGCATGTTTACATAGAAGAAAAAATTGTTTGGGGAACTGAGAAAACTAGATGTGAAGTTTGGAATGAAGGGAATAGTTTCTCACATGTGTCAATTAAGCATTCAGCCTACCTTAGTAGATGAGATCTGAGCAGCTTAAGAAGAGTCATTAAAAGAAGAATTCCAAAAATTAAAATTACAAGTACAACAAAATGAGATGCCAGATTTCTTCATTTGTGTTGACCACCTTATGAGGTATAGGAATCCATTAGTGCTTCCTAAGAGATCTACAGTAGTACAGCAAATGCTAGAGGAAGCACATTATTCTCTATATACCATCTATTTTGGTGGAAATAAAATGTATCCTAATTGGAAGTCTCAACATTGGTGGAAGGGTATGAAGAATGATATTGCTAGATATGTGGCTAAATGTCTTGGGTGTCAGAGAATGAAGGTAGAGCACCAAAGACCAGGTAGATTATTGCAACATATTGAAATTCCTGAATGGAAATGGACCGATATAACAATGGATTTCATCACTAGGTTACCAAAGATAATTGCAAGATTTGTTAGTATATGGGTCATTATGGATAGACTAACTAAATACGCCCATTTCATACAAGTTAAGACTCCTTTTACTACTAAAAAGTATGTATGGATCTATCAAAAAGAGATTTTGTGGTTACATGGTGTGCCTCAGTGATCATTTCAGATAGAGGCTCAGTGTTCACTTCTAAGTTTTGAAAAGTGTTATATAAGGCTATGGGAACACGATTTGACTTTAGCAGTACTTATCACCCCCAAATAGATGGGCAAATAGAGCGAGTAAACCAGCAATTAGAGAACATGCTTGGAGCATGTGTCCTTGAATGGGGTAAATCATGGAACCAATATTTATCACTAATTGAATTTGCTTACAATAACAGTTATCACTCTACCATCCAAATGGATCCTTTTGAGGCATTATATGGATGCAAATGTAGGTCACTCCTATATCAGATTGAAATTGATGAGGCCAACCTAGTAGGACTACAAATGATTGCTAATACAGTTGACAAGGTGGCTCAGATTAAGGAAAAGATCCATAGTGCTCAATCACGCCAAAAGAGTTATGTAGATGTACAGAGACATGACTTGGAATTTCAAGTGGGAGATAAAGTCTTCTTGAAAGTATCTCCAACAAAACTTATGGTGCAGTTCGGCTCCAAAGGTAAACTGAGCCCGAGGTATATAGGTCCTTATGAGATCTTGAATTAGATTGGCAAAGTGGCATATCACATTACATTGCCACCATTGTTGAGCAAAATTCATGATGTCTTCCATTTGTCCTCACCAAGGAAATATGAACTAAATTCATCTCATATAATAGCATCGAAAGAAATTCAAATTAAAGAGAACCAATAGTATGTGGAGCAGTCAATTCGAATACTGGATAGTAAAGAGAAACAACCAAGGAATAAGACTACTCATTTAGTCAAAGTACAGTGGGGACATCATTCTGAAGATGAAACAACCTAGGAACTAGAAGAAGTAATGAGAGTAAAGTGTCCTTACTTGTTTGTTTAAGTTTCGAGGTCGAAACTTTTCATAAGAAAGGTGGAATAAGAGGCCTCAAAAAAAATTTCTAGCCCTCCCATACATCCCCTAAGCTTTTGAAAAAGCCTTGTTTGGCATGGATTTTGGTGAATTAAGTTGGGGAAATTGATGGTAGATGATGTAGCAAAAATCCAACATTAAGAAAACATTAATTTTTGTAGAGTGAGCAGTGGAAGCTAGGGGGAAATTAGGAATTTCACCTACAACTTGTATTTGGGGTTTCTAGTTAGAGGAAAGTGAGTGGTAAGTGATTTTCATTAATGATTAGTCATTAATTACCAATTCTACTATATAGATTTTGTTAATTTTAGTTTATGAAAGTAACTTGGGAATTTGGAAACAACAAGTTGGGGGAAAACATGAATTTGGTGATGAAATAGTTGTTTTGAATATGAATTACATTACAAAATTAGTTAAATTATGCTTATGTCTAGTTTGGGGTAGAAATCCTAATTCATCTATGGGTGAAGATATGCAAGTCGGAAGTTGCATATTAAATGTTTCATAAAATGACACTTAGAAGGGTGTGGTATGATTAACCCTTATCTTTGATACACTTAGTGCCTTTTAAGTAGCAATTTAATTGAGTATTTGAGTAAACCCTAGTAGGGGCTTCAGTATAAACTAAGGATGAGATCTAAGATAATTGTGATTAATAAACATTTATTACATTTAAATAGGGTGTGACATTGGATATTAAGGTAAGCAAGTTTTACTTTCTATGTTGTGAGATTGAATTTACTTAACTATTTTTAATAAGATATTCTGGGCATTGTAATATGTTTGTAATATGTTTGTCATGTGATTGCAATCTTTTAATTTGAATATGATGTGAATAAAAGAGATTTTGGTTTAAATAAGGTTGAGAAATTGAACATATCAATCTCTTTCGTAATGATTTGATGATTAAATGTATATGCATTAGTGATAAGTTCTTGGCATAAATTGTGATGGATACTATTATGGGTGAATATAAAGGATGGTAATTTGGGTATATAAATGGAGTGAAAATAGGCTTAAAAAGAAAGATTTAGCATGCCTATATGGGGAATAATAGATGGAATGAATAGGGCAAGCAACATGGAGAAGGAAATGGGATGAAGAGTGGGCAGCAGGCGTGAGGCCGCAGCACCAAATCTGGCGCTGTGGCATTGATTTTTGTTGGACATGGGAGAAATGAGCAATGCAGCTAGCACCGTGATGTCAAAACTAAAAATTTGTGAATTTTTTTATGTTTATTTTTATGTTATTTTTATTATACATTAATGATGAACTTATTTGAGTTATAAATAAGACTATTCTTAGATGATTTGGGGGTAGTTTCGATGCTAGTGAGAGGAGAAATGGATATTATAATAAATAAGTGAATGACATAGAATTTAATTATTGCGTGAGATGAATACTTGATGAATGTACATGTTTTTGGGTTTAATAATTTTCTTTGGTATGAATTTGAATTTAGTAATTTGGTTAAGAACTAGAGGCATGATTGAGAATAAATACTGTTTAGATTATAATTATTACACATTGAGTTTGGGTGCCTGCCAGGATGATTGATTGGATTATTTGGGATCCCACCCATAAAAGGGCAATATTTGTAGATGTCGCATGTAATGGTGAGGAGGTCGAATTTGGCCTATTATGTGAGACTACTCTCCTTACTTAATAGGTGTGGATGAAGAACTAGTTATCCCTAGGTTGCAATGAGGGTGGGATGTCATACTAATAATTATATTATCATGGGTCTCGTAACATTTGTAGACAAGGTTGTCGAGAAGAACCAGAGTACACCAAAGTTTTTAGAAGATGGAGTCCACTTCGATGTGGCTAAGTCCACTTGGTATGTGGTTGAGTCCACTTGGTATGTGGCTGAGTCCACTTGGTATGTGGCTAAGTCTACTTGATGTATGGCTAAGTCTACTTGATGTGTGGCTAAGTCCACTTGGTTGATAGCCTCGATTACGATACTAATTGGTAGCAGGCAAGGTACAAGTGATATGCTGAGGTAGAGGTGATAATGATCCACAAATGAGTAAAATTATGTTATGATAGACTCTTAGTTTGAAATTCTTCTCACTATTTGTCAGGTACAATGATAGTAGTTCCATTTGCATGTGTGAGATTATTTAATAATACAATTAATTTATTATTACTTGCATTTGCTTACTAAGTTGCCTAGACTTACCCTGTCTATTATGGTTTTAGCTGATAGGTCAGAAGGTGGAGCTCAATAAGGGGTTGGAGCTCAAGAAAGTGATAGATTGTGATGTTTAGAATTCCTTGATTTTTTTTTGTATTTTAGAATATATTATAAATGTATTTTTTAGGTCATATCAATGTTGTAAATAATGTGTAACTATTGTGTTGTAATTAACATGGAACTAAGATGTATAAATCAACTTGCATGCAATTATTTTAGCAAGGGTATGTATGCCTTTTTCCTCACCCTACCTTTATAGTGCACTATGATTCTGGACATTTGTGAGTGTTTATAATTCTTTTGTACATGATTAGAAAGGTAAGTTCAGGGGAGACTCTAGTCATGGGTACTCCTGTTATTGCCTTAGTAGTGCCTTTGAAAGGTGGGTTTTTACATTCTTCTTCTAAAGGTTACACTTCATTGTTGATTTTATCTTTTGATACTGTCTCCAAAGCTAAGACATGCTCTTTGACCTCTCTAGAACCTGATTCTTTTGGTACATCATGAAATGTTGGCGGAGTTGGGAAAACAATTGAGTTTTTGCCTTGTGATATGTTGCAACTCCGTAGCATGGTGGTTAAAGCATTGTTGTGGTCCACCATATATTTGAGCATTCGCCTCTGGTCCTTCATTGTTTGCCTTTAATAAGATTGAACTCCCACTAGGCATGATTGGAGATCAGCAAAAGAAGGTTCTTTAGAAGAAGACTTCCTCATGGTTCTCTAATGGGAAGAACTGGGGGTTGAAGACAAAGGACCCGCTCTTGCACCTACATGCAATGTCTTCTCAAATGTTTCCATAACTGCATCATTGATTACTAGAAGAGGTTGTTGGAGTTCCTCTTTAGCAATAGTAGGAACTCCAGCAATGAGGCACAACCGACAGATTAGTGAAGGGTGTCCTAGTCCACTTGTGATCCTTCCTGTGATGAAAGAGATGATGAAACACTCAATAACTCAGCCCACATCAATGGACAACCCTGTTTGAATAGCATAGTTGAGAAGGGCTTGCTCTCTTGTAACATCAGAAACATAATTTGAAGGTAATATTTTAGCTAAAATGAAATAGTGTCATGCCTTACTTGTTGCCTCTAAATGCCCACTTGGGAAACTTATTACTTTATCATTTTTTAGTCTTTCACATGTTGCTTGATTGAGTAAGGTAAGATATGATGGTATTATAGTCAAGTCCTTGTTCAATCCAAGCTAAATATTCATCTTCTTCGATATCTTCCAGCTCATAAACTTGGTTGATAGCAAATATGTCAAAAGGGACCATCTTCCCATGCACCGGTGCTCTAAGCTCCCTCAAGTTTGCTTTGAATTGTTCTTGGGCATTAGCATAAAACTCCTTAACCAGTGGCACCACTATCGCTTCAGGTTGAGCTATAAAGTGCATCTAATGCCGAGCATGAATAAGATCAGCTATATCACTATATGTAGTGTTGAAGCCCCTTTCTCTTATTCCTTCTTGATCCACTATAGAGTGTCTAAAAATGTCTTTAATTTAGGCATTGAAGAATGTGGGTTCAAGTGGTGCATCAGGCTCTCTTTTCTGCCTCTTCCTTGAGGGTCCGACACAAGTAGCTTTCTTTGGAGGCATGGTGACAAAAATATAATGAAAATAGTAGCATACTAACTTGAGAAACCAAAACAAAGCAAATTTACCAAGCTTCCTCTTGACTAAACCACACAATTCCACTGCACCTAGAAATAACAACAAGAACTAGCAAGAATTTATGCTTACACCACAAGAAAAAAGGTCCTTCTTCACCAAGGCATTTCACCAAACATGTAGCATGCACTTTGAGTTTTCTCAACAAATGCTTTGTTAGGACCTCTTGCAACATTTTCCAATAAAAACCATACACAAACTAGCTCAAGCAATTCATCAAATACCTAGTGTGCATAATATCAAGAAAGCTCCCATACAAAAAAACTCATCTCCAATTCTCCTTAAACCACCACAAAAACTATCCAATCCACCAAGAATACCAATAGAAGAAGGATTAAGATGTAATAAGTAACTTGTGAATCCAAGATGATGTGCATGAAGTTGTCAAACCCAACTTGAGACAATGGTGAAGAAGATGATGAATAGAGGAGTGGTTGAGATGAATCCAAGGAGAGAGATAGAAGAGAGAAGTTTTGGGAATGAATCCTTGAGTTTAGGAATGATGGAATGGGGTTTAGGGTTGTGAGGAGAGGTTTTGGAGAGAAGGGGAGCGAGGGAGAGGAGCTCACACAAAAAAGGGAATGGGAAATAACTCCCCAAAAAAAATCAGGTGTGGCTTTAAGTGAACGAATGACAGCACTGGCGGCACCAAGCGGGTAGCAGCAGTGCCACCTTGCTACCTCTGCTCTTCTTTTGTAAAAGGGTTTTGCGCTGGTGGCACCAGGTGGGGGCTGACGGTGTGACGTGGTGGATTTTTGGTGCCTGTTGCTCCAGCTCACTGCCTCCTCCTGTAACCTATGATTTTCCAGCACAAGAGGCACCACGTTGCTACCTCCCATCATTTTTTGTCAATTCTCCATGCATATTTATCATTCCCTTCTTAGAATTTAACTTGTTTTGCTCACAATTCCTTCATTCATGAACTTAACTTGTCAATCACAAAATAATGATATATTAAGTATAGCAAAATAGCAAAATATCAATGTAATATAACAACTCGATAATCAAATCAAGTTTATTTAAACTAATGCAACCAACATGGTTTATTTATGTAAGAAAATAACTATGTTTAAGAAATTGAAATGCTAAAATATAAAATAGCTTGAGTTGCCTCTGAAGAAGCGCTTTATTTAACATCTAAGTAAGATGAACTCCCTTTTTCTATAGATTTTCAATTTCCCACACTTATTCAGTTGCATTAGCATGTCCTCTCTGTTGTATTTCTTAACACAATGACCATTAACTTTGAAAGTGCTCCCATCTTTTGGATTCTTCAATTCAACTACTTCATGAGGAAACACTTGTGTGACATGGAATGGACCGACCCAATGTGATTTCAGTTTTCCTAGAAACAAATGCAAATATGAGTCATAAAGCAAAACATTCATTCCAAATTCAATGTGCCGTTTACGAATAACTTCATCATGATATTTCTTGGTTTGATCCTTGTAAATCTTGGCATTCTCATATGCCTTGTTCCTTAACTCCTCAAGTTCATGAAGATAAAGTTTTCTTTGCTATCCTTCCTTTTTCATATCATAATTTAGATGTTTAGTAGCCCAGTAGGCCTTATGCTACAACTCGAAAGGCAAATGGTAGGCTTTCTCAAAAATAATTTTGTATGAACTCATTCCGATTGGGGTCTTGAAAGCAGTCCTGTATGCTCACAAGGCATCATTCAGCTTCATTGCTCAATCTTTCCTTGAAGTGTTCACAATCCTTTTTAAAATTGCTTTTATCTGTCAGTTGCTGACTTCTACTTGTCCCGAAGTTTGTAGATGATAAGGTGTTGCAACCCTATGAGTGATATTGTACTTTTTTAACAGCGCTGCAAAACCCTTATTCCAGAAATGAGTTCCCCTATCACTAATGATTGCTCTTGGAGTGCCAAACCTAAAACAAAATCCTGTCTTTCAAAAATCTCAGCACAACATTAGCATCATTAGTCTTAGTAACCATAGCTTCAATCCACTTGGACACATAATCCACAGCAAGCAAAGTATACAGGTTCCCATTGGATGGTGGTAATGGACCCATGAAATTAATGCCCCACACATCAAAAAGTTTAATGACAAGGTTACTTGTAAGTGGCATCTCATCTCTCTTTCCAATGTTCCCTGTTCTCTGGCATTGGTCACACATTACACAAAAAGCATGAGCATCCTTAAAAATAGTTGGCCAATAAAATCCATATTGAAAGACTTTGAGAGTAGTTTTCTTCCCTCCAAAATGTACTCCACAACTAAATGTATGAAAATGTCTTAAGATACTTTGTTGCTCATCTTTCAGAATGCAAAGCCTAATGATTTGGTCTGGGCATATTTTGAACAAGATTGGGTCATCCTAGAAATAATGCCTTGCCATTGATAGCAACTTTCTTCTTCCCTGTGAATTCAATAGAGGAATAAAAATTCTTTTAATCAAGTAATTTACAATGTCAGCATACCAAGGTTCACTCCCCTTTACAGAATACAATTGCTCATCAGGAAATATCTCTTCATAGGAATGTTTTCCTTTCCTCTTTCTTTCTTGAAGTCAGTTCCTTCCATAAATCTGGACAGATGATCTACTATAACATTCTCACAGTCCTTGTTGTTCTTAACTATCAGATCAAACTCTTGCAACAATAAAATCCACCTGATCAACCTAGGCTTGGCATCCACCTAAATGCAACATGATCTAGATAAACAATTACCTTAGAACTAATTAAGTAAGAATAAAATTTTTCCAAAGCAAATAGAATGGCAAGCAACTCTTTTTCACTGCTAGAATAGTTCAATTGTGCTTCATGTACAGTCCTACTTGCATAATGAATAACATGAGATAACTTGTCTACTCTCTGTCTTATGATAGCACCAATAGCAAATTCTGATGCATCAAACATGAGTTTAAATAGAAGAGACCAATTAGGAACTGCTAAAATAGGAGTCGATGTCAATTTTTCTTCTAAGGTATTGAAGGCTACAAGGCACTCCTCATCAAAATAGAAGTTATATCCTTAGCCAGAAGGTTACAGAGCGGTCTAGAAAATTTAGAGAAATATTTAATAAACAATCAGTAAAAACCTCCATGACTAAGAAAGCTTCTAATTCCCTTGATTGAAATTGGTTGTGGCAACTTTGCAATCAATTCAATTTTTGCTTATCTACTTCAAAGCCTTGAAATAATATGCCCAAGCATAATTCCTTGCTTCACTAACAAGTTGCACTTTTCCCAACTTAGTATCAAATTCATTTCTATAAATCTTCTAAGCACCAATCGTAAGTTATGAAGGCAATCATCAAATGAGTCTCCAAAAATAACAAAATCATCCATAAACACCTCAATAAACATTTCAATCATGTCAAAAAATATGGACATCATACACCTTTGAAAAGTTACAGGGGCATTGTACAAACCAAACGGCATCCTTCAATATGCAAATGTTCTGAATGGGCAGGTAAAAGTGGTTTTCTCCTGATCTTCTGAGGCAATTGGAACCCTATTATAACCTTAAAAACCATCCAAAAAATATTAGTAAGCATGACCTGCTAACCTTTCAAGCATTTGATTAATAAAAGGAAGGGGAAAGTGATCCTTTCTTGTGGCTGCATTGAGTTTCCTTTAGTCAATGCACATTCACCAACCTGTAGTCATTTGCATTAGCACCAATTCATCATTGTCATTTTTAACAACAGAAATACGAGACTTCTTTAGCACCACATGCACTGAACTTACCCATTTTCTGTCAAAGATTGGATAGATAATACCTGTATCCAACAATTTGATCACCTTTGCTCTCACCCCTTCCTTCATATGTGGGTTAATTCTCTTCTATGCTTCTTTGGAAGTCTTTGCATCATCTTCCAACAAAATTTTGTGCATGCACATAGTGGGGCTAATTCCCTTTATGTCTGCTGAGGTCTACCCTATAGCCCCTTTGTGCTCTTTCAACACATTCATCAGCTTAAGTTGTTCATCAACGGACAAGTCAGAAGCAATAATCACTGGAAGAGTATTATTTTCACTAAGAAATACATACTTTCAGTCCTAAGATAATTGCTTTAATTCCAGTTGGGGTGATATGAGAGATGGTTGTTCAACTTCTGGGATCACATGTGACAACCCTGCATTGGAAACTTCTCATTCTTTGACTTTCTCTACTCTATCAAGTTCAACTTTCAAATTCATCATTTCTTCATCTTCCTCCAATCCATCTGTAGTGAGTGCCAATTCTAGTTTTGTTAGTTGTCTCCTCCTGCACAAAAGTTGATAAAATAAGTGAGTCCAAGTCATCAACTTGAAAACATCCACTAGGATCTGAAGGTAGTGATAAAAAATTATAAACAAAAAATTCTACAGCTTCATCTAAGACAATCATCTTTAACTTCCCATTTTGCACATCTATGATTGTCTTAGTGGTTGCCATGAAAGGACGTCCTAGAAGAATAGGCACTTTTCTTTTTTGAATCATTTGTCTTTCCATGTCAAGGATAACAAAATCTATAGGAATAATCAATTTATCAATCTATACAAGAATGTCCTCTACATTGCCTCTAGGATTGTAGAGACATTGTAGTGGGTTTCAATTCTCCCAATCCAAGTTATATGTAAACAGAATAAGGCATCAAATTAATGCTTGCACCTAAGTCTAGCATTGCCTTTACATTTTTTGTCCCTCCAACAGTGATTGAGATATTGAAACTACCTGGATCCTTGAGTTTTTGGGGAAGGTTTGTCTGTAAAATCACACTGGCTACCTCTAAAATTAAAACTTTTTCTTGTGGCTCATACTTATGCTTGTGTTTAGTTCTTTCAAAAATTTAGTATAAGTAGGCAGGTTCTTTATCATATCAAGCAAAGGCAAATTGATATTAACTTTGTAAAGGACATTATAAATGTTAGAAAATGATTTATCAAATTTACTCTACTTTAGCCTTCTTGAAAAAGGGACAGGAGGATCATATGGTGGGGGTGCTTTATAGTTGACAGAAGGGTCAAATATTGAAAATACTGCCTTCTTTGGATGCACTTCCTACTTAGTCTTTTTCTTCCCTTCCTCTAATCTTGCATAAACAAGTGAACTATCAGTTTCTTCTCCAACCTTATTATCAATTACCTTTTCACTCCTCAGTGTCATTATTGCTTTTGCTTGCTCTGGTTGGCTAGGCAACTTCCCAGGTGTGTGGCTCTATACTGCTTCTACAATTTGTCCTAATTGAGTTTTCATCTTTTTTATGGATGCCTCCATATTATGGAACCTAGAATCAATGTTTTGGAATTTGGTAGTATTATTTTGGAACTGGGTTTTTCTTGCTTGAATGAAACTCTACATGGTTTCTTCAAGCATAGGCTTCTTCTATTGTGATTGAAATGAAGTTCCAACTTGATTTTGATTTCTTTTATTGTTTCAAGAGAAATTGGGATGATTGCAGTAACCAGGATTGTAAGTGTTTGAGGAAGGGTCATTCTATGGTCTCTGATTGTAGAAGTTCATTGCATTAGCTTACTCAGCATCACCTGCAAAATGTTCATTTGAAGGGCAAACATCAGGTTAATGTCCTGAAGTACCACAAAAAGAACAAACATCTGTTGGAAGAGGTTGTGGTTGCTTCAATTGCACCACCATAGAGTACATTGGCATCATCTTCTTAGTTATTTCTGACATTTGCATTGATAGATCAGAGTTAGAGTCTACTTCATAAAGTCCTCTAGATCTACCTCTTACACTCTTCTGCTAAGAATTTATTCCGAACATCTTATATAGCTCATAAGTTTCTTCCAAAATCTTTTCTCCCATGGCTCCACCTGCAGCATTGTCAACCATAGCTTGGCATAATTGTGCCAGTCCAGCATAAAAAAATTGGTTAAGCAATGATGAGAGCATTGAACCAAAATTGCTTTAAACCTTTCATGTGCCTCATAGAAAGCTTCATCGTCCAATTGAGAGAAAGTAGTTATTTTGCTTCTCAATTTAGCAGTTTTAACATGAGAGTAGAATTTACAAATGAATTTATTATAAATTGCTCCCCATTTTGTTAATGAGCCAGGAGCTACTGTCATGAACCATGTCTTGGCTACATCTTTTAGAGTATATGGAAAACATCTCATATATAACTGATCTTCTATTAGCCCCTACAATGGAAATGTTTGAATGGTTGCATGAAAATCACGCATGAATGTTAATGGATCCTCTAAAGCTATCCCATGAAAAGATGGAAGCATGTTAAAATGAATATGTGTTAAGCCATAATTTCTAACATCATCATCTAATACAATGCATGAAGGTGACATCTCTATAGAAGGGGGTGCGAACTCTTTCATTAATTGTTGAGCCTATTGAGCTTGTTGTGCTTGTTGAGCTACTTGGTTCTCCATGTTGTCAGCCATGTGTACTTCTTCTCCTTTGCTTAAAATCTCTATTTTAATTTCCACATTGTCAGCACAATCATTTAATGGAAACAAAGTTGAATTCATAGATCTCCTTCCATTCATTCACAGTACTGTAATGGAAAGAAGGAAACAATTAAAAATAATCTTATATACAATTATACACAAAAACAAAAAGAACGATTGTAACTAATCTTAATCAAATCAATTTGGAACCATTCCTTGGGAACGATGCTAAAAACTTGATGGTTCAAATTATAATTCCTCGCAAGTGTATGAACTTATAGTAGTATAGCGTGCAATGCAAGGGTCGATCCCACAAAGAATAGTCAAAGTGACTTAATCAATTTTGGTTACTGAACTCTCCTAGCTTTTAAGTAATAATGTATTTATAATTAAATGGAGTAATGATTTGTATGATTTTAGAATTTCATAAATTCAATGGAATGTAGGGAAATCAATGACTAATAATAATGCAAGGAGATTAGCAATATGTAAAGGTCTAGAGATCCGATTTCACCGCTAAATGATACCCCTTTGCTAGTGGAATGTTGGATTCAATGCCTCACTTGGGTTCGTTCTTTCAAAAGTAAGATCATTACCGTTAGGTGTGTGAATTTAAATCAAGTGTTTTCACTCGTTCCAATTACCTATGGTATGTAGTATAATTGAGGTGAAAACTCATTAAGCTCAAGAATATAATGAACCAAAATAGCATGGTTTTAGCATATGGTATCTACCTTAACCATTTATCCTTTTCATTCCAGGGAGCTCATGGTTTAGCATATGGTCTCTACCTTAACCATGCTTGGATAATTAATTTAACTCATAATATTAGTAATCAAGCAATAAAATAAATTAAATTATTACAAATAACATCATGAATAAAACAAGATCATATAGCCATTAATACCCAACAATCCACATAATAAAGAGTATCAAAAAGGGTTACATCTTCACCCTAGAAAAAGATATTTACTTCATAAGAAAAATCAAAACAACTCCCTTTGATAAGATTATCACAATGAAGAATATCCTTTCTTCCTCCTCTTAATCTCCCCTTCTTCTCCCCATGAAACTTCAACAATTCGCCCTCAGAACCCTTAGAAAAAACTCTCAAAATGAAAGTGAAAAGAACCCCCCCAAACCTTAATTTTTTGGCTAAAAAACCCCCAGCTACGCACTTAGCAGAAAATTGCTAAAATTAAGGAGTGCCATTGGCACTAGCGTGCCACCTTGTTATTCGGCCAATGGTGGAAGTGGATCCTAGTGCCAACAACGCCAAGCTAATTTTCACTTCAGACTTTGATTTTTGAGCTCCTTGCAAATTTTCTTCTTTTTTACTTTTTGAGCTTCATCTTTTCTTTCCATTTTCTCTTCTTTTCCATATTCAAAACATCTAGAAAATTCAATAAATAATATGAAATTCATTTAAAAGAAGCAAGGATTTGCAAATAATTAAGCTTGAACATATATAATGTAAATGAATGAAATTCAATCATCAAAATCATGTGTGGATAAAATACATTATGTTAATAAATTTGAAAGCTAACAAAGTACCAAGTGTAGAAAAGTTCTAAGTGCAAGATCACAATCATCTACAAGGAACTACTATCTTCTATATTCAAAAAAGGGTCTAAACTGATGAAGATCATGGAAGAAGAAGAAGAAGAAGAAGAAGATAGCAGAAGACAAACGACATGAAAGGTTGCATTGTCTAAGAGAAGACTTCTATGGATAAATTCAATGAAAGAAAACAAGGCTTCGAAGGTACACTACAATGAGCTTGTGTTGTCTATAAACCTCAATGAGATATTTCCACAGACAAATGCAAGACAGAAGCAGTTGAAGACGAAGCCATGGTCGAAGAGCATAAAGTTGTTCAAGAAATTTGAACTATCTACATCGACCAGACAAAAATTATTTGAGACAAAGAAAGAAGAAGAAGCTCCATCAAACACTTAGACAAAGGAAGAAATAAGGAACTGTCACCCAGACATTCATGCACAAAGTGAAGAAAACTTTGTCTAACCAACAAAGTTAAAAGAATGGATTTGTCTAAGGACAAAAATGAAAGATGAACAAACAAAGTAGTTCAACTTTAGTTAAGCTAAGCCAGACAAATCAATAATAAAGAAAGTAAGAAGTTGTAGAAGCAAACTCCTTTTGATACTCAATGAATGCATAACTCCACTTCATCTGCAGATCAAATATGTCTGTTACTTACTACAAACAAAGCAACAGACAAAGTGGAAGACAAAGTAGAAGCTGCACAGTGAGCATAGACTAAGAGTTGCTTGGAAAAATAAGCTTCAAAAGACAAAGGCACATTCATCTACAGCTTACAACAAACAAACCTATATGCAATGTGCAAATTAATTAGTCCCAAACAAAGAAACACATAGTTCATCTATTGCTTACCTCAGACAAATACTATAATTAGTCTTTTCAAGTAAGACAATGAAGAATTCATTTGTCACTTCCAATAGACAAATATGGAACAAAAGAAGAACATCACACTTCATCTATTCATAAGTGTTTGTCTATCGATCAATTCGACTTCGTCTGCACCACCCAAAGTTCATTTGTTATTTACAACTAAAAAGCATATCCATGAAGGATCGAATGACAAACAAACCTCCTGGAGAAATTTAGGTAGACAAAGCAGAGTTTGTCTATTGATCAATTCAACTTCGGCTACGCCATTCAGAGATCGTTTGCTACTTACAACAGATGAATCCCACTCATGAAGGATTGATTGACAGATAAACCAATGAAAGAACCGTCTATAACTTATGATGGACAAATGCAAACAGTGAGAGGTCATAACATATCAAAGGAAAATCAATTCACGTGACTTACATCTAAATGGCATCTACATCTACGATTTCAGTATGCAGACTCATTTCAGTCACCATTTCAGGCAACAAGTGGCACTGCAAGCTTTCAAGCTATGGCAAGTCAAACAAGGAACATCTTTTGACGCAGCTTTTCTTCCTCTCTGAACGGTGATGCAACAACTCGAGCAAAATTAGATAAGTATGGACTTCAATGATAGAAAATCTCAACGGTCTTATTAATTCAAAGCTGCTCTCGTTTTTGAATTCAACGGAACTCATCTTCTCCTATGGTCAAAAGTATGAAGAAACTATTTAAGGAGACAAGGTGGAATGATACAAGGTGGTGAAGGAATACATTTCAAGTGAGCTTAGTCTTATGCAAATCCTTTCACCCATGACCAATAGTTTAAACTGTTATCTATCTTTCATGAGCTTAAACTGCATATCCTGATGGCCATTAGTTTACATTATGGGAAGATCCTTATATTACATAGAGCTAAAAAGAGATCAAATCTTTCCTGTGCTTGACAAAAATATTATTTAAAAGTGTATAAGTTTTCTAGTAAACTTGAAACTAAAGAGTTGTTAGTGATCTCTAGAAAACCAACAAGTTTGCTAGTGACCTTCAAAACCAATGAGTTTCCTAGTGAGCTTGTGAAAATGAAAAGAGTGCTGCAAGTACTAAGTTTACGCCCCCTAGAGCTAGAATCCAGAAGAGTATTGGAACATTGTTTATGCCCCTTGGAGCTATAATCTAGAAGAGTGCTAAAAGCACTTTGTATTTCCATTATATGGAATATAGTGGAACCTAAGATACAATGAGTGTGCTCTTAGAAGAGTGGATGTAAGGATGGGGTTCTCGAACCACTATAAAAATTATGTTCTTTGTGTGTGCTTGTTTATTTATTTTCTTGCACTTTAGTATTTTATTACTCAGTTTCCATTGCACAACACACAAGCACGAAGAGAGGGAAGTATCTTATAGGGAATAAACAAGAAATTTTTATATACCTAATTCTATAGGACCCTACAAGTGGTATTAGAGTGGGCTAGATAAACAGTTCTAGTGATCTGTTTGGCTTACCCAACAATGTCATCCTCTGTGTTCTTCAAAGAAAAGTTCATCTCTCATCTTCCAAACTTTTGATAGATTAAACTGGGTAAAATGGAAAAGGAGATTGGAGACATTTCTTATGGCCAAATGATTTTCATCAATGGAAAATTATCTGTATTGGCATAAGTGAAGATGAAATGAGACCAGAGTTGAAAATGTGTAAAACTCACTACATGATCTCTGTCCCACCATTTGAAATGATGTCTTGGCTTATGAGTTGGTATGAGAAATCTTTAGACAAGCCAAAGACAAATTACTAAGGTTCAAAACACTTCACACTCACACACTACTTACGTTACTGTTAAAACTAACTTGAGTGCAAGAAATCAAGAAAATGAGAAAATATACACTTGAAGAAGAAGAAAAAGAAAGGAAACTTGGTCTAAAGAAACAAAATGAAGACATGATGAAATACCAAGTTCCTTCAAAATAAAAAGAAAAGGTAAGTGCAGGTATGACACTCAAACTTGAATGCCTTTTATTAAATGGGTCATTATCTGAATTCTGAAATTTTGTTTACTTGTGCATTTCTTTCCATCCATTCTTTTGTTAATAAGTATTCATGCTCAATCTTTCAATTAATTATTTTTGTTTGCTTACATGTCTATAGAGATAAGCTTATATTTTAAAAGACTTCACATTCATTCTTTAAAGAAAGGAAACTTAGTCTAAAGAAACAAATTTACATTCTTTTCTTTTGAACTTTATTCATTTAAATCTAATTAGTTATCTGTATAACTTTATTTAGAAGTCAAAGTTTACTTTTTGTATCCTCATATTTCATTTGTACATTAACAAAAAATAGAAACTATTTTTAAAATTTTTGGTTGATTAGCTAACTGTACAAAGATAAAAAAAAAAAATTCATGTATAGTGTAGTTTATACATACCTTGTTCATTCATGTATATATATAGGAAGAATATGAAATTCACACTGGAATTAATAAAACTTTGAAGAACATAAAGTAAAACTCTTAAGATAATTAAGAAGTAAAGAAAATAACTTTCAGATAATAAATAACCTGAAATTAAGAGTTCCTAAAAGGAGAAATAACTAAAGAATAATAATATAACAAAATTAAATGATTGTGCTCAAAATCATTATAGAAGTAGGCGAGTTGATCTAGCACGTAAGGTTACTGCCATTCACAACTATGCTAGTTCAAATAACTGAGTGATTAAAGCAAAAATGTAGAAAGGTTACTGCAACACAAATTCACATCTACTTGAGCTTATTAATGTAGAAAGAGTGCAATAATATCTTAAGTGTATGTAGGAAAGCTTGAGTTGAGTATAAAAGAAAGAGATCAATAAAAAAAATAAAAATCAGAACCTTCTTCTCAGCTTACAAATCCAAGCAAATAAGTCAAGAAGTTTAAGCTCCGAATACAAGAAAATGACTGAATCAAAACTATAGTCCAGACAACATCAATCTTCAGATGAAGCACCAAGGACTTGAAAGCAAAAGCTAGACTGGCAACAACACCTATGAGCTCAAATGAGAATTCCATGAAAGAAAACGCCTAAAGAGATAAATTGTCAAACTTGATTATATTTCTTTCAATACCATATACTCTGGATTCCTCTGAATAAACTGTCTTGGATTTAAATTAATTTGAGTTTAGTGCCTTAAGTTTAAATCATTCCAAAAACCTTAATAAATCTTAAAATGATCAAAACTCTAACATCATTACTGTCCTAAGGCATAGTCAAGCCTATTTTGGAAAACTTCATAGTTTAAGGTCTCGAATAGGAATTCCATTCCTACTCATTCCTTTTGTAATAATGCTTATAAGCTTGATCCCATATGAAGATTCAAAATTGAAAAGTAAACACATAAAGAAAACATTCATAGCCAATTAAAAATAGAATCTTTAATAACAAAATGAACCCACTTAGTTTAAGAACATTTAGCGAAAGAAAGTTAAAAACATTTACTTTCTTAAAACTTCAATAACTACTAACAACTCTTTAATTTTGTGTTAAGTCTCAGATAACTCTTTTCTAATATCGCTATTTCTACTCATAATTTTCCCATAAGCAATCAGTGGTCGGTCAAAAGAAGATCTGAAGAAACATTTGCCTTCTTGGCATATTTCAACTCCTTCTTTAACTGTTTCACCTCTTCCTCCAAAAAGTAAATCTAGTCACTTTCCTCATTTACATCTCGCTCCATCTTCGTCTGTATCTTAACCTCATATATTTTCCATCTAATTAAATATCATAGATAGAAAATACAAAAGGTCAAATTCAGTTTCCAAAAGACACAAACTCCAGGGACTTTACAAGTTAAGTAATCGTCTTATTGGCAGCACAAATAGGAAATAGATCTTCATACCATAGAGACCCAAACAGGACATAATAGGATCATGCATTCTCACTTTTAAACAATGATGAATAAACTATGCTAAAAATCACATACCCAATGCTTAAAACATTATAAGAATAATCTTATGAAACATAAAGCATAAATCACCAAGCATAAAACTTTATAAAAGATCAAAAAATTAAAAGCTACTAATGTAAATGTCAAATGTCACAATATTACATATAAAAGTTTCAAATCAGTAAAAGATACAAAACCAAGTAAAAATGTTTAGTCAGTCAAAACATCAACAACTGCCACCAATTTTTTAACCCTCTAGTGAGCCTTGGCCAACTCTATCTCCAAATGATTAATGTATTCTATGGCCTCCATATAATTCATGGAATTCTTAATCAAGAGATGCATAAAATGATGAGAACTACTCCTAACAAAAGCCAAATCAACCTTCAGTTGCTCGATTTTATCCTAAAGAATCAAACATCTCTCTAAAGCCCTAAAAGTTGCACAATTATCCTCACCTTAAATCAATCTTTAAGAAGAACTTGATGGCACCATAATCATCCTAGTGTGCACTGAAGAGTCATCTCCTCTCTAAACACCTTTACAAAAGAAAAGAGAATGAAGAGAGCTTCTCCACTTCCCAAGCAAACCGTCAACTCTGCCATTAATACTGCCAATCATCTCTCCTAATAATAATGATCACTAGTTGATAAAATAAAAGAAAATGCATATTAATTTAAGAACCCACGCACTGACCATGCATTGTCACCGCATCTGCATGAAATCATTCTTATTACATTCGGCATATAGATATGATTTTGATGAATAATATGTGCTTAATTATTTGATTGTTGCTCTTTATAAATATGCCTCTTGCAATAAATGCTTAGTCATCAAAATGCTTAAAAGATGTTTACTTATTGCAATCATAATCAATCTAGTCATTACATTAAATCATTTCATGGGAAAGAAAATTGAGTGATAAATTATATAACTAACAAGGGGAGAGAATTATGTAGTGATACATATATATAGGCTCTAGGTAACAAAAGTGAGAAAATAATATTCTAGTGCTCAACAAATAGGGGGAGAAGAACTTAAAGAAATATTATAAACATAATTAAGAGGGTGAAGAAATATGATTCTAGGCTAAACCTTTTTTTATTCTGACAAAAAGGGGGAGAAAAAGGTGAGAGACTTGTGAGAGTGATAGTTAAAATTAAGAAAATGATAAAATGAATAAAAGGGTCAAATCCCTTAAGATTATATAGGTCAGATTTTTAGAGGGAGATTGAAAGAAATTTCTAATTTTTAATAACAAGTCCTCAAAGTTTTGTCATCATCAAAAAGGAAGAGATTGTTAATATTATTATATATGATTTTGATAATAACAAAACTTGTATTAAGAAAAGACATACATGTGCTTAAATCTCTAAAAATCACATGCATGATTATGAATTAATAAACTTTAATTAATATAAACACATAATCATGAATGTTTAATTATGCATGCACATATTTTTAGTTTATGGTGCACTTAGCATTAATGATTATTCATGCACTAATTTGTTAAATTATACTAAGCATCATATTCAATTAAGCTTTCATATTATGCATGTAAATAGAGATGTATATTATCCTTACTTTACAACATGTTAAAATCACATGTGGATAAAATACATTATGTTAATAAATCTGAAAGCTAACAATATAGCAAGTGTAGAAAAGTCCTAAGTGCAAGATCATAATCATCTACAACAGACTACCACAACTATCTGCTATATTCCAAAAAGTGGTTAAACTGATGAAGATTGTGGAAGAAGAAAAAGAAAAAGAAGAAAGTAAAAGACAAACAACAAGAAAGATATCACTGTCTAAGAGAAGACTTCCAAGGACAAATTCAATGGAAGAAAACAAGGCTTTGAAGATACACTACAATGAGCTTATGTTGTTTATTAACCTCAACAAGAATTTTCCATAGAAAAATGCAAGACAGAAGCAGTTGAAGATAAAGCTATGGTCAAAGAGCATAAAGTTATTCAAGAAATTTGAACTATCTACACTGACCAGAAAAAATTTGTCTAAGACAAAGAAAGAAGAAGAAGCTCCATCAAACACACAAACAAAGGAAGAAACAAGGAATTGTTATCCGAATAATCATACACAAAGTGAAGAAAACTTTGTCTAACCAACAAAGTTAGAAGAATGAATTCATCTAAGGACAAAAAGGCAAGATGAACAGACAAAGGAGTACAACTCTGGTTGAGCCAAGCCAGACAAATCAAGAATAAAGAAAGTAAGAAGTTGAAGAAGCAAAATCCTTCTGAAGCTCAAAGAATGCAGGACTTCACTTCATCTGCTGATCAAATCCATCTATTACTTGCTACAGACAAAGCAACAGACAAAATAGAAGATGAAGTAGAAGCTACACAGTGAGCATGAATGAAGAGCTGCTTAGACAAATGAACTTCAACAGACAAAAGCATGTTCATCTATAAATTACAACAAACAAACCTATATTCAACATGCAAAGTAATTAGTCCAAGATAAACAAAAGTAGAGTCCGTCTATCGCTTACATCAAATGAATACTACACTTCGTCTATTCGAGCAAGACAAAGAAGAATTCGTCTGTCACCTCCAATAGATAAATATGGAATAAAAGAAGAACATCACACTTCATTTGTTCATGAGAGTTTGTCACTTCGTCTGCACCACCCAAAGGTTCCTTTATTATTTACAACAAACAAAGCATATCCATGAAGGATTGACTGACAGACAAATCTCCTAGAGGAATTCATGTAGATAAAGCAGAGTTTGTATATTGATTAATTTGACTTTGTCTACGCCATTCAAAGTTCGTCTACCACTTGTAACAGACAAATCTACTCACAAAGGATCAACTGATAGACAAACCAATGAGAGAACTTGTCTACAACTTATGACAGACAAATGTAGACAAAGGGAGGTTGTGACTTGTTAGAGGAAAATCAATTTATGTAACTTGCATCTAAATAGCATCTGCATCTGCGCTTTCAATATGTAGATTCATCTTAGTCACCATCTTAAACAATAAGCGGCGCTGCAAGTTTTCAAAGCTATGATAAGTCAAATAAGAAACATCTTTTTACATGGCTTTTCTTCCTTTCTGAACGATGATGCAATAGCTCAAGAAAAATCGGAAAGACATAGACTTCAATGGCAGAAATCTCAATGGTCTTATTCATTCAAAGCTACTCTTGTTTCTAGATTCAATGGAACCCATCTTCTCCAACGGTCAAAAGTATGAAGAAACTATTTAAGGAGACAAGGTGGAACGATATAAGGTGGTAAAGGAATACATTTCAAGTGAGCTTAGTTTTATGTAAATCATTCCACCCATGGCCAATAGCTTAAATAGTCTTTTATCTTTCATGAGCTTAAACTGCATATCCTTATGGATATTATTTTACATTATGGAAAGATCTTTGTATTACATAGAGCTGAAAAGAGATCAAATCTTCCCTTGCACTTGAGAGAAACACTATATAAAAGTGTATAAGTTTTCTGGTGAACTTGAAACCAAACAGTTATTGGTGATCTCTAGAAAACCAACAAGTTTGTTGGTGACCTTCAAAACAGTGAGTTTCCTAGTGAGCTTGTGAAAACCAAAAGAGTACTGCAAACACTAAGTTTATGCCACTTGGAGCTAGAATCCAGAAGAGTGTTGGAACACTGTTTATGCCCCTTGGAGCTGAAATCCAGAAGAGTGCTAGCAGCACTTTGTATTTTCATTATATGGGATATACTGGAACCCAAGATACAATAAGTTTGTGCTCTTGGAAGAGTGAATTTATGTAACACCCTACACTCCCACCCTAGGCATTTTAACCACGCCATCTGGGGCCAATGCGAGATGCTACCATCTTATATTCAAGAGAAGAATCTTACCAAAAGTTTGGCAAAGTCTCCTCTGAAATATAAGGCATTTCTCCTATACAATCATGCATTACATAATAATACAATTCTATTTATCTATACAATACAAACAAAATTATTAAAACTCACCCATACACCAACAGCTACCCAAAACTGTAGCCACATTATGATGGCAATGAGCATATCTAGCTTGTTATTACATCCATTCACAACATTACTTACATTAATTACTATGACATGCCAATACATTTATTATACATTAATTGAAAGATATGCATACAATGAAAAATTTCCTTTTCAATACATTATATTAATACAACTATTATCTTTTTATCTATCTCTCAAGCATCGATCTTCACCTACTAGCTAAAAATTCAAAATAAATGGGTGAGTTTGGGCAAAATCAGTAAGTAGGTGTATAATAAAGCACAAATAATAAGAGGGATCCATCAGGCATCCTAAAAGTATATTTAGCATGAATACGATTTCAATTTTTTATTTTTATGCCATTTAGGCATAAATACATCTAGTGCAACTCATAGTTTAACATATCAAGTCACAATCCAAATATTACAAGAATACTATATAATCCAAGAAATACTGCATGATATAGAAATTTAATACATAATTACATCACATCAAAACACATCCAATTCATACATCTTAGGATCTTCACTACTCCCAATTCACATATGCATTCACAATACCATATAACAATTACTAGGATATTCACCATCCCAAACATTCTACATTTATATGCATACTTTACGAACACAACCATCATGGGATAGCCATTATCTCCATTACTCATACATGTTTATATCCATAGACATGGAATCGATCTTAGTCCATACAAAAGAATCATAAGAATATATCTTAATATTTAACACATATACATAAATACAGAATAAACAATAATTTATGGGATATCCACTATCTTTAACAATCATTTCATCCATGCTCGTTTGCAAACATATGGGATAAACACTATCCCCATCCATTTTAAACATTCACACATTGAAAATAATCATACCTACTTACCTTAAAGTAGAACACGTTCATAAGCCTTCAATCTTAGCCTTTAATTCAATTATTTAAGTTCAACATCCTTTCCCCATGGGTCCTACATACATATCAACTCAATTTACACATAATTTTTCAATGAAAATATTTCATCATGCATTTACATCTACTCACAATCTATTTTCCCATATAATTAACACTTTAGCCCCATCATAATCAACATAGTTAACGGTTAATTTAATAACATAAATATGCAATTCCATCCCACCTTCAAACAGGCCATTCATTTAGACATTTTGTCAGACACAAAACATGCATTTCTAAATTGTGTAGTTTAGCAACATAGCATATATGAA
>JAYJMB010014928.1:0-45591 GCA_036873735.1 Pouteria campechiana
TTGTTCCCTGCTTGTGCTGCCCGAACTAGAACATTCGTCAAGCTGTAAAATTTGCTTTGCCATTTCTAGTTCATGCCACTACAGGCATCTAATAGTTATCAATGGCCTACTAAGAGGTTATCAATGAGAAGACCAGTTGGATTCCATGAAGTGGATGCTCTCACTATAATCATAGTACAATTCGAAGCACTGAACAAAAATATTAACAACATAAATGATTTAGCCATGAAAGTTTAGAGAGTGACATGCAATTTTTGTGGTAGAGCACATGCTAGTATGGATTGCACGGTAGGTGACACTTTTGCACAACCTAGTGAGAATGCTAACTTTGTTAATAATTTTCATAGGTAGCAAAACAATCCCTACAGCAACACCTACAATCCAGGGTGGAGAAACCATCCAAAATTTTCATGGAATAATCAGAATGTGGTGAGACCACCACTAGGATTTAAGCAACCAGAAGAGAAAAAGTCAAATCTAGAAGAGATTATCAGCAAAATGGGAAGCATTGCTCAAGATTTCATGAAGAACACAAAAATGAGGTTGTAAAAATAAGAGGCATTAATCACGAATTTAGAGATGCAAGTTGGATAGTTGACAAAGATGCTGTTAGGAAGACAATAATGATATTTACCAAGCAACATAGAGAAAAATCTAATTGAGATGTTAAAGGTTGTAACTCTAAGTGTTGAACATATTATCTAGCTTTATTTTGATGATGAAAATTCTTAACCAAGTATGTTTTGATGATGTGCAAAGACACAAGTGAAACATTAAGGTACTAACAATCTATTCTCAAGTATGTTGTAGAAATATTAACTCATACTCAACTTGAGAATAACCTTCATGATGATAAAAGGAAGACATAAGGTAAATGCTCCTTTAAAATTAAGTATATAAATTTCACACATACCTAAATCAATAAAATAGAAATTTTAAAGTTTTGAAGATATGCTTTGGAGCTAACAGAAGCATCTTAGGAGTCATCTCAACATGTTTCAAAGCAAATTACTTCAAAGTCGTTACACCGAACTTCGGAGAAACTGACAAAAGCTTTAGAATTGGCATGATATGGCTTAAAGATATTCAAAACAAGCATCAGAGTCTTCACACTGAACTTCAAGTAAAATGGAACACTTCAGAGTTGTTACAAGTATGTTTCAGAGTAAATAGACAAGCTTCAGAGAGTTAACAGCAAGCTTTGGAGTTAATTGGAAAGCTTTAGAGAAAGCCCAAGACAAGCTTCGGAGTCCTCACAGCATGTTTCTGAATTGATAGGCATACTTCGAAGTCAACAAGCAAAGCTTCAGAATAGTTACAACATACTTTAGAGTTAATCAAGAAAGCTTCAGAATCATCAAGAATGTTTTGGAGTCGTCATACAAGTTTCAGAGCTGTCATAGTACACTCCAGAAACATCAAGACAAGCTTCAGAGTTAATCAGCTATGCTTCAGAGTAAACAGATATGCTTTGAAGAACTTAGAGTCACATCTTGGAGTAAATTCGAATAAGCTTAGGAGTAAGTAGACCTGCTTTGGAGTCCTCAAGACTTTACTTCGGAGACAATAAGCAAGCTTCAAAGTCATTAAACACTACTTCGGAGTTGGCTTCTGAAGCATCAAAAATTCAGATTATCCAAACTCTTTTCTATAAAGGACTATTACAATTAAGAAGGTTTACCATCATTTTAGATAATCTGAAAAAAACTAATCAGAACATCCAAAATCAATCGAGACATCATCTGTTCACTCAGCTCTTTGGAGTAACTGAAGAAGCAACTTCGAAACACCCATGATGAAAGTGAACGTTGAGAAAAGTCAGCGATAAAGTAGCAAACCGATACTAGATTGCAGCAAAGTCAAATGTCAAACAAAGTGTAAGGTGAAAGAAAATATTTTTTAACATTTGAATGTCTGCCAAAGTCAGCAATGAAAAAATCTCTCTCAACCTATAAAAGAGAGATTCAAAAGCAAAAGAAAATAATAAAATTCTGAATATCATTGAACATTGCTAAAAATACGAAGACCATTCCAATGGCTACATCTTTGTCAGAAGCTCTCAAAGTCTAAATCGGTTGTCAATCAAGGAGTTTGAATCTTTTACTCTCATTGCTTATTCATTTACTGAAATTTTAAAATTTTATGTACAAATCTGTCTAATTAAGAGACAACGATTTGTACATTTTATCTTACTATTTGGTAACACAAGCAGAGTGGTTTTTTTGTATATTAAGATAAGCAAGTAGGGAACTTGCTATAAGGGTATAAGTTTGTTGGTGAGCTTTGAAAACCAATAAGTTGTGTAAGTTTTTGGATAGCTTGGAAAACTAATAAATTGGTTGGTGAGCTTGTTGTAAAGCCAACGTGTATTTGATCAAGTTGATCAAGGTATTAGTGGAACCTAAGTTCAATAGAGGAGACTGACTTAGAAAAGTGGAGTAATAATCCAGGAAGGACTGAACCGCTATAAAAATCTTATGCAATCTATTTTACTTATTGATTCTGCACTTTAATTATTTAATTTGGCCAAAACTTTTAAAGCTCAATTCAACACCCCCCCCCTTGAGCTACCATTGTATAAGCAACTAACAAGTTATATTAGAACAGGCTTCACTAGTTAAATTTTGATTACTAGTATATTAACTACTGAAGTGATTCAAATGGCCGACATGTTCCACAATACATCTACCAGTTATGTCTTGTAGTAAAAAATGGAAAGAATATTACCAACACTGAAGATAAATACACTATAGAAGATATACAAATAGTAGAACATGATGCTAAGGAAAAGAACTGCCTCTATTGTGCTCTTACCTCTTCTGAGTTTGAAAAGATTTTTGTATGTTATTCAACTAAGAAAATCTAAGATAAACTCAAAGTAGCACATGAAGGTACAAACTAGGTAAAAGAGACTAAAATAAATCTTCTAGTGCAGGAATATGAAGCCTTCTCTATGAAGGAATCAAAAAACATTTCTGAAATATTTAGAAGATTTTAGAAAATCACTAGCAGCTTGAAGAACTTAGGATAAAAATACAAAGGGACTAAGCTAGTAAAGGAAATCTTGAGATCTCTGCCTAGAAATTAGATAGCTAAAGTGACTGCTATATAGTAAGCAAAAGATCTAATGAAGGTGACTGTAGAAGAACTCATAGGATCACTCATGACTCATGAAGTCCTGATGTAACAAAAAACACCAGATGAAGTCAAAAGGCAAGAAAACAATAGCTTTACAAGCAAAATCTAAAAATGAAGAATCTTTAGAAGATGCCTCAAGCACTAAAGTTGATGAGGATATGAAAATGATAACCAGAAGATTCAGAAACATGTTCAACAAGAAAAGATTTGAAAATAATTCTAAGAAATTCAAAAGTAAAGACAAGAAAAAGGAAGTTCCAACTGCAACAAGCCTAGGCATATGAAGTTTGATTGCCCAAAACCAGATAAAAGGTAAGGAGATAAGAAAAAAATGTATAACTCTTACTTTGACAAAAAGAATATTTCTAATAGTAGAAAATTTGGAAAGAAGAAGAAAGCTATGGTTTCATGTGAAATGCTGGAAAACATGATGCAAGAAAGCTCAAGTGAAGAAGAAGAAGAAAATGAAGCTCAATCTAGCACACTCAGCTCCAAATAAAAATATCAAGAAAAGCATCATACAAGAATAAGCTTCATGGCTATTTACAATGATGAGGTAAATTCGAAACCTAAAATTTTTTATATTGAAGAATTATTAGAAGAACTATATTCAAATTTCAAAACATTAAAAGCTAAACACAAGGAAACTAAAAGAGAACTTGAAAGAAGAATTAATGAATGCTCCAAATTAAAACAAGAAAACAAATTGCTCAAAAATAACCAGACTATCAATATAGAACTTGAGCAAATTAAAGTAGAAAATCATGCTCTAAGGAAAACCTTAACTACTACCTTATTTAAACTTAAAACAAAAAAAGATATAAAAAATAAAAGAAAGAAAAATCACAAAAGAAAATCAAAATACAAATAGAATATAATTTGGATTCCTAAGAAAGTTGCTAAAGTAGTAAATGCAATTATATATTCAGAAAATAGATTAGTAGCATCTAAAGAATAATGGGTGCCAAAATATTCTGCTACTAACCCACCTGTACCCATTCTTAAATGGGTACCAAAAATGATACCTTAATTTCATTACTACAGGTGTGTTTGAGAGCCATAGAGAATAGCAAGGGGTACATTGATAGTGGTTTTTCAAGACATATGATAGGATAGAGGGAGCTATTAATAGAACTAAAAGCTAAAACGGAGGAACAGTTACCTTTGGGGATAATGGAAAAGGTTGAGTGGTTAGAATTGGTAAAATTAGTCAACCTTCCTCTATTACAATTTCAAATGTTTTATTAATAGAAGGATTGAAACACAATCTTTTAATTGTAAGTCAATTCTATGATAATAGTTACAAAGTTATGTTTGAATCTCATACTTGTTAAATTTTAGATAGTTTCAGCTGTAGTACTTGGCATGGAAATGTCTATTTGGTGGATTTATGTGATATCCAAGTCAAATGTCTTATTGTGAAAGAAAATGAACCCATGTTGTGGCATAGAAAACTATGACATGACAACAAGAATCTAATTGAGAGACTATATAATAAAGATCTAGTTGTTGGCTTACGAAAACTCAAGTTTGATAATAAGTTGTGTGATGCTTGCATGAAAGACAAGCAAGTAAAAGGATCATTCAAATCAAATAAAGAAGTATACACAACCAAACCACTTTAATTGCTACATATGGATTTAGTTGGACCAACAAGAACAAGATGCCTTAGAGGGAAATATTACACATATGTCATTATAGATGACTTTAGTAGATTTACCTGGGCAATGTTTCTAACATCCAAAGATGAAGCTTTTTCATGCTTTGAGGTATTTTCCAAACTGGTATAGAATGAACAAAGCTCTCATATAGTTACCACAAGGAGTGATCATGGTGGAGAGTTTAAAAACCATAGATTCACTGATTTCTATGAAAATAATGAAATTTTTTAAACTTTCTTTGCACCAAGAACACCCCAATACAAAATGGAGTAACTGAAAGGAAAAAGAGATCCTTGCAAGAGATAGCAAGGATAATGTTTAGTGAATACAACCACCCACAGTATTTTTGGGCTGAAGCAATGAACACAATATGTTATATTATTAACAGAATCTTTACTAGATCCATACTCAACAAAACTCCACTTGAATTATAACATGGCAAGAAACCAAATATTTCATATTTTAATACTTTTGGTTGTAAGTGCTTTATTCTCAACAATGATAAAAGAAAACTGGTAAATTTGAAAGCAAATCAGATGAAGGCATCTTTCTTGGTTATTCCATTATTAGTAAGGCATTTACAGTCTATAATCTAAAAAATACGACTGTAGAGGAATATATTTATGTAAAATTTGATAAAAATACTAACTCCTCTAGGAGGAAAAGTGATTTTGATTGAACTAATAACTTTAGTTGAGAAAATAAAAATACAAGACAAAGAAGAAGAACCTTCTTAATCAGAAACACAGGTAAATGAAGAAGAATAGATGATGGACCATCCATCAATGAGGTAAACAATGAAGGTAACAATATTTTTCCCAAAGATTGGAGATTCATGCATGATCACCCTAAAATTCAGATAATTGGTGATGTATATGAAAAGTTAGAACCAGATCTTCTTATCACCAAATAGGTGGCAATTTTGCTTTTATTTCTCAAGAAAAACCAACTTGCATAGAATAGGCTTTGGAAGATGAAAGCTAGAATTTAGTTATGCAAGAAGAATTAGACCAATTCAAGAAAAATAATGTGTGGACTATTGTTCCAAGACCAAATCATCAATTTAATATAGGAATTAAATGGGTCTTTAGGAACAAACTAGATGAATCTAGAATTATTGTAAGAAATAAAGCAAGATTAGTAGAAAAGGCTACTGTCAGGAGAAAGGCATTGATTTTGAAGAATTGTATGCTCCTATTGCAAGAATTGAAGCTATTAGAATGCTTCTTGCATTTGCATCCTTTATAAATTTTAAGTTATAATAGATGGATATAAAGAGTGCATTCTTAAATGGATTTATTAATGTAGAGGTCTATATAGAACAACCACCTGGGTTTGAGGATCCTCATAACCCAGATCATGTATTTAAACTTAAGAAAGCCTTCTATGGTTTAAAATAGGCTCCCAGAGCCTAGTATGAAAGGTTAAGCAAATTTCTTATTGAGAAAGGTTTTTCAAGAGGCAAAGGTGATACTACTCTCTTCATTAAGCATGTAACAAATGATATTCTTATAGTTCAAGTATATGTTGATGATATAGTATTTGGTGCAACGAATGAAAATCTTTGTAAAGAATTTTCTAAGACAATGCAAGGAGAATTTCAAATTAGCTTGATGGGTGAACTCAACTTCTTCTTGGGACTGCAAATTAAGTATATGAAAGATGGAATTTTCATTCACCAAGCCAAATACACAAAAGAACTGTTAAAGAAATTCAACATTGATGATAGAAAAAGGTATAGGATGCCAATGACTACTTCAATAAAAATGGACAAAGATGAAAGAGGTAAGTTTATTTGACAAAAACTTTATAGAAGCACGATAGGATCTCTGCTATATTTAACTGTTAATAGACCTGATATAATGTTTAGTGTATGCATGTATGCTAGATTCCAATCAAAACCAAAAGAGTCACATCTTAATGCTGGAAAAAGAATATTTAGATATCTTTTGGATACACCTAATCTTAGATTATGGTATCCAAAAGGTTTAGATTTTAATTTAATAGGTTACTCAAATGCAAATTTTGCTGGATATAAAGTGGATAGAAAGAGTACCTCAGGATCTTGCCAATTTCTAGGAAGCATGATTATCTCATAGTTTTCTAAGAAAAAACTATCAGTTGCATTGTCAACTGCTAAGGCTGAATATGTAGTAGCAGATAGTTGTTGTGTACAGATCCTATGGATAAAACACAATTAAAAGACTTGGTTCTTAACTTTGTTGATATACCTATCAGATGTGATAACATTGGTGATATAAATCTGACAAAGAATCTAGTTCTATTTTCTAGAACTAAGCACATAGAAATTAGGCATCATTTTATTAGAGACCATGTTCAAAACCATGACATTAGTTTAGAATTTATTCCAACAAAAAATCATCTAGTGGATATCTTTACAAAACCATTACTAGAAGAAAGATTTAACAAGATAAGAAGAGAACTAAGCATTCAAGATCCTAATGCATAAAATGCTTTATTTATCAAACAAATTAGCCATTCTACATTCTTATAAAATGAAAAAAATGCAAATCTATCATTTTCTTTTAGAAATTTAATTATTCATCTTGATAATAATTAATAAATGAAAATGAATTATTAACCAAAACTTTAAAAATGCATTTTACAAAGTTTCAGAGTTAAGTTAGATTTCAAACTTCGGAGTCTACGAAGCCCCAAATAAAAGCATCTGAAGATCGGCAAAAGCCTCCAAAGACATGTTTCGGAATATTCGAAACTCCAAATTAAACCATTGAGTAGACATGTTTCGGAATCCAAAACTCCAAATTAGACCATTGGCTCTGAAGGATCTCTTTTAGAGCATCCAAAGCCAGAACGCTTTAGTATTTTGGAGAAATTTTTAAACCAAATCTAAAAGCACAAATTCTTTTGAAACCTCTCTGAAAACCTAAACCATTTTTCTCCGAACTCTCAAAACCCCCATTTCAAAGAAGACTATTCATCTTCCCACTATTTTTAAATCTCAATATCAACTCTCCGTCTCCCTTCTTAACTTCTCCAACATCTCTTCCAGAAATTTCATTTCCTTTCCAAAACCTAGAATTCTCTATAGAAATTGCAAGAATAAAAGGAGTTGAAAGTAAGAGAAAGGAAAGAGATGAATCTCCACAGAGAAAAGGATTCAAAAAGGCAAGATGAGAAGCTAATACGCTTGAGGTAATCTTTCTAAATAGTTCATCTGATTATTCTAGATTCACAAAAAGATATGAGGATAGGAGGATAATCAAAGGCAAAATATTCAATTTCAAAGCCTTTGTTATGGAATTAGAAGTGTCTGAATGTTTAAGTTACTAAGGCTAGAATGCTTATGTAAGTTACAGAGACAGTTTGTATTCGAGACTAGTAAGTGCATTGATCTGTAATCTCAATACTAGAACAGAAAAATTATGGATAGGAGAAACAGAAATTGAACTATCCATAGAGAGTTTAAGGAACTATTTCATTCACTCTGAAGAAGAAGAGATTGTGTGGCCTTCTAGAGTAATGATATTCTCAGATTTAGCAGAAACTGAGATTGATGAAAAGGAGAATTATCTGCATGCTAGTCACTTGAATGCAAATTTCAAGCTAGCATATCTCATTGTTATGAACAATGTGTATCCTAGAAGAGGAGTTGCAGGAGATATATCTAAGAAAGATGCCAGAATCATATGGGCATTGAAGGATAGAAGAAAGCTAAACTTAGTTCGATTGATGATAGATCAAAATCACTTGATCAAAAGTACCACAAGATTTCCTTTACCTTATGGAATGACTTTGACTAAGATGATCAAGAAAGCAGGAGTAGATATCTCAAATGAGAATGAAGAGCTACCAAGGAACATAGACAAATTGGATGAGAAAGCCCTAAAAAGAATGGGTTTTAAGCAAACTGTATAAGGTTGGATCTCTAAAAGACCAAGAAGGGAAAATCAATTGAAAGGATCCAGACCTGATGAAAGTCCAAAAAGAGGAGATGTTACAGAACATGCTACTGAACAAAGGCAAGAACTCTCCTCACATGAAGAACAAGGAAGAACTAAAAGACATGACTTCATAAGTCCACCAGTAG
Organism: Pouteria campechiana; assembly: GCA_036873735.1. NCBI lineage: Eukaryota > Viridiplantae > Streptophyta > Magnoliopsida > Ericales > Sapotaceae > Pouteria > Pouteria campechiana. The sequence goes on from JAYJMB010014928.1 coordinate 8,872, forward strand.
AAACAAGAGAGGAAGTCTCCAGCAAAGAAGAATGAACAAAAGTTGAGAGAATAGAAGTTCCAAGAGAGGAATAAAGAATAACATAGAAGATAATATAGAAGAAATTTTGAGAGAGAATGTATATAAAGAAACAACAGCAGCAGACATGCCATCACACACTCCCATTAGATCCCTTCACCCATTAGATCGACTCATACTAATCAACCATCCACCTCATCACAACAAATCTCATAGAACCTAGAGGATAGATTATTCATAATTGAACACTTTTTGCAAATCTTAGCCCTCCAAATGAATATAATGGATCATAATCTTTCAACTGCCATATTATCTATGATCCTAAGGGCTTATAAGATTGACTAGTGACTCGATTCTCTACAAGCTCTAGTAAAATCATTTGAAGGTCAAACCTATCATTCCCATTTCACTCCACCTCATTCCCATTTCACTCCACCTTATTCCCATTTCTATCCACCTCAAACTCCTTTCCATCACCTCCACATCACTCATCACTAGTCAGAAACAACTCACCTATAACAGTGATGTCTTCACCTTCACCTCCTCATCCATCATCATCATTTGTTATTCCAGAGGTTGCTCAACCTAAGAGTTAACCTTCTTCAACACAGACATCATCATTAGATCCACCATTGCCAAAGAATTATCTTTCAAATCCTCATAGAGCCATTTTTCAACATGAAAAATATCCCATCATTGTTCCTCTTTCTAGAACATATTTCATACATAAACCAGGACGACCCATCTATGCCATGGATAAATGGATGGAATTCCTCAGAGTAGGAATAGTATTCATTGAAAGAATTTAGGAAATTCCACCAGAGTGGGACAACCCTCTAAACATGCCACCAAATTTTAGACCTCCTCCAAAATGGTTATATCCTCCCTCTCCACCAAAAAGTCCTCCACATACTTTTCAAAGAATAGTTGTTGATGATAATCCTGATTTTCTCCTTTGTATATTTAATCCAATCAGGATGACGAAATCAATGTTTAGGATCAAGTTAGTAATCAATTTTGAAGTTTTTAGAATGTTTCTTTCTCAATATATCCATATACACCCTCAAGAATATTGATTCTCTAAACTTGAGGATCCTAACATTCTTCATAGGATTTTACTTCTTCTCGATCCTCCATTGACTCCAAAGAACCACAAAATTCACATTTCTAATAGAGAGTCAATTCTTCAAGATTACTCTAAGAAACTTCTTAAAATGCTTCCAATGTCAAAACCTCTTAAGAAAGAGTTTCCATCTCCCTCAGGTCCTCATGAATTCTTTATTCTCACTAAGGAAGAATTCACTTTCTATAACAATGCCAACTTGGAGGGCATTGCTGATAATCTGCCTCTCCCATATCCTTAGATAAATGATCCTTCTATCAAGAAAAGGATAAGGCAAATATAACCACCACCATGATGTCAACTTATTCCACCACCTTCCTCACCTTCTTCCAAAATCAAAAATCCCAGAAAATCACCTTCTTCCAAAACTAAAATTCCTAGAAAACCACCTTCTTCCACTACCAAAACAAAAAAGCCACCTGCTATCCCAAAACAAAAACATCACCTTCTTCATTTCAGCCATCCACTTCAAAACCAAAAAGGAAGGCTAGAATTCAACCTCCCAAAGAACACAAAAAGGCTCCTTTTGAAAGAATAACCATGTACTATCAGTAGTACATAACTAGGATGAATGCAAACACAAAGGCTCTCTTAAAGGGACTCCTATAGTATTTTCTGAGCTACTAGATCCAAAGTTTCGAGAAAGAATAGATTTCATCTATGTTCATAGCTATGGAACTATAGCTTACACACATGAACCTCCTGTGGCAATTCCAAAAGATCCATTTTTCATCTAACCTCCTCCACCAAAAAGGGCTAGAACATCCAATCCCTCTCCCAAACCATCTTCTTCTAAACCCAAGCCACCTCTTCAACCTCTTCAAGATGTCTTTCTTAAGACAAACCAGAGAAAACCCAAACCACTGAAATAAACTTGATGCATTTTTAACATTTTTTTCTCTCTGATGTAATTGTTTTTATGTATCCAAAACTGTATCTGAAATTTTAAAAAGTTCAATATATATATATATATATGCATCTTTTCTTTGACTTATTGCTACTTATTTTCACCTTTGTGATTACAACAAAAAGGGGAAGAAAATGTGATAATGTGATATAAACTAAAATGATAGGTGCATGTATAAGATGGCATGTAAATGAAAACTTCTATGACATATAATTAAAATAATATGCATCAATTCAGGGAGAGTTACACTAAATTGGTCAATAGAAATCTTTATGAAATATCTACAAAATAAGTTACTTTAAATTTATTGTTAGATAAGTTTTGAAAGGTATATCACTTACTATTTTGTCATTATCAAAAAGGGAGAGAATGTTGAACATATTATCTAGCTTGATTTTGATGATGAACATTCTTAATCAAGTATGTTTTGATGATGAGAAAAGACATAAGTGAAACATTCAGGTACTAACAATCTATTCTCAAGTATGTTGTAGATATATTAACTCATACTCAACTTAAGAATAACCTTCATGATGATAAAAGGAAGAAATGAAGTAAATGCTCCTTTAAAATTAAGCATATAAATTTCACATATACTTAAATCAAGAAAATAAAAGTTTTGAAGTTTTGAAGACATGTTTCAGAGCTAACAGAAGCATCTTCGGAGTCATCTCAACATGTTTCAAAGTAAATTGCACTGCTTCAGAGTCCTCATAATGAACTTCGTAGTAAACCAATAAAAGCTTCAAAATTGGCATGATATGGCTCAGAGATATTCAAAACAAGTGTTGGAGTCTTCATAACAAGCTTCATAGTAAAATGGAAGGCTTAAGAGTCATTACAAGTATATTTTGGAGTAAACAGACAAGCTTCAGAGAGTTAATAGCAAGCTTCAGAGTTAATTGTAAAGCTTCGAAGAAAGTTCTAGATAAGCTTCGAAGTCCTCACCACATGTTTTGGAATTAATAGGTATACTTCAGAGTCAATAAGCAAAGCTTCAGAATAGTTACAACATACTTCGATGTTAATCAAGAAAGCTTCAAATCATCAAGAATGCTTTAGAGTTGTCATACAAATTTCGGAGTTCTCATAGTACACTCTAGAAACATCAGGACAAGGTTCGAAGTTAATCAGCTATGCTTCGGAGTTGTCATAGAAGTTTCAAAGTTGTCACAGCACACTCCAAAAATATTAGGATAAGCTTCGGAGTTAATTAGTTATGCTTCGGAGTAAACAAACATCCTTTGGAGAACTTAGAGTCATATTTTAAAGTAAATTTGAACAAGCTTTAGAGTAAACAGACCTACTTCAGAGTCCTCAACACTTTACTTCAGAGACAATAAGCAAGCTTCAGAGTCATTAAACATTGCTTCGAAGTTGGCTTTCTAAAGCATCAAAAGCTCAGATTATCCAAACTCTTTTCTACAAAGGACTATCGCAATTAAGAAGGTATACTACCATTTCGGAGAATCTAAAAAAAACTAATTAGAACATCCAAAATCAATTAGGACATCATCTGTTCACTTTTCTCTTCAAAGTAACTAAAGAAGCAACTTTGGAACACCTGTGATGAAAGTGAACGTTGAGAAAAGTTTGCGACAAAGTAGCAGAATGATACCAGATTGCAGCAAAGTCATACATCAAATAAAGTGTAAGGTGAAGAAAAATATTTTCGAACATTTGAATGTCTGCCAAAGTTAGCAACAGAAAAATCTCTCTCAACCCATAAAAGAGAGATTCAAAGGCAAAAGAAAACAACAAAATTTTGAATATCATTGAAAATTGCTGAAAATACAAAGACCATTCAAAATCTTCATTCAAAGTTTAACTCCAATGACTACATCTTTATCAAAAGCTCTCAAAGTCTAAACCACTTCTCAATCAAGCAGTTTGAATCTTTACTCTCATTGCTTATTCATTTACTGAAATTTTAGAATTTTACGTACAATTTTGTCTAAGTAAGAGACAACAATCTATATATTTTATTTTAGTATTTGGTTACACAGGCAGAGTGGTTTGTGTTTTTGTATTAATATAAGCAAGTAGGGAACTTGCTATAAGGGTATAAGTTTGTCAGTGAGCTTTGAAAACCAAGTTGTGAAAGTTTTTGGATAGCTTGGAAAACCACTTAGTTGGTTGGTGAGTTTATTGTAAAACCAACATGTATTTGATCAGGTTGATCAAGGTATTAGTGGAACTTACGTTTAGTAGAGGAGACTGACTCAGAGAAGTGGAGTAGGAACCCAGGAAGGGCTAAACCACTATAAAATCTTTGTGTGTTGTGCAATCTATTTTACTTTTTCATTCAGTAATTTAATTATTTGATTTGGCCAAAAGTTTTAAAACACAATTCACCCCTCTTCTTGAGCTACCATTGTATAGGGGACCAACACTAAGAAGTGGTAGGCACGTAGGAGAAGAAGAAGTAGGACAACCAGCTCCCAAAGAAAGACATGAGGAAGTGACTGATTAACACCAAGAGGTAGTCAAAAGTAAACATTTTCCAGACAATCCTAAGTCATATGTTCCTCTAATTCCATTTCTTCAAAGACTCCAATAACATAAGATGTATAAGTAGTTTTCTAAATTTCTGAAGGTATTTCAACGATTGCATATTAACATTCTTTTTATAGATGCCGTAGCACAGATGCTAAGCTATGACAAATTCTTGAAGGAGATATTGGCAAACAAAAGCAAGCTGAAGGAATATAAAACTATGAAATTTAATGAGGAATGTTCAACCATCCTACAAAATAAACTACAATAAAAGATGAAAGATCTAGGGAGTTTCACTATCCCTTGCACTATTGGTGATTCTTATTTTGAAAGGCATTATGTAATTTGGGTGCAAGTATTAATTTAATGTCTTTTTTCTGTTTTCAAAAAATTAGGATTAGGAGAGATCAAAGAAATCATAGTATCACTTCAACTAGTTGATTGCAAAATTAGACTTCCAAGAGGTATTGTGGAAGATGTTCTTGTAAAAGTTGATAAGTTTATCTTTCCTATAGTTTTCATAGTTCTTGACATGGAGGAGAATAAATAGATTTCACTCATCTTATGAAGGTTGTTTCTAGCTACTAGACAGGCTCTAATTGATGTACAAAAGGGCAAGCTCACAATGTGTGTTCAAGATAAGGAAATTCAATTTAATATTTTTATAGCTATGAAACTACCTAATATTTATGATAACTATTTTAGGGTTGATGTAGTGAAACAACTTGTGGAAGAACATTCAATAATTGACCAACAAACCAACACACTTGAAATAAGAGATAAGACTCATGGGCAAACTGTTAGATTGGAGGAACTGAATCACTCATTTTTGAGTAAGTCTTTGACATTGCCAGTGATCACCTCATCAGTGCTCAAAGAAGTTCAAAAGGACCAGCTAGTGTAAAAGCTACATGAGCAAGAATATGTCTTCAGTTGGACATTAGCTGATATTAAGGGATTAGCCTTGTTTGTTGTATGCACAACATCCAAATCAAAAGTGACAAAGCATGAGAGAAATTTAAATTGATTGCATGAAGAAGTAACAAAGTCAAGTTGAAGACTATAAATCGAAACTATTTCTTCTCTCTTCTCTTTTAGAATTTTTATGTTCAATTTAATTTTGCTTTGTTTTTCTTTTTACTTAGGTTCCTTTTTGCTTTTTGGACTTTAGATGATTCCATCTTGCATCCATCAACAGTTTGCTCAAATCCTCTCTGCCATTCAGATGTTGCATGATACACTTCAAAGGTGATAGTTCAGTTCGTGTGAAGTAGTAGCTTAACAATTCAATTTAGGGAAGCCCTCAATCTTAACTTTCTTTTATTCTTTCACATTGAGGACAATGTTTAGTTTAAGTTTGGGGGTGGGATCACAAAAAATTATCACAAAAATTTTTCTCAACGTTTTGATGCTTTAACCAAGAAAATCTGAGAGCAAATTATGATAAAACATTGAAACTAGATAGGTTTCTATCTTGATGATCAGTAACATATGCATAGTTTTTTATTGCCATTACACACAATTTAGAAGGAATGATAGGTACTATCTTGTGATTTAATGATTCTTGTAATAAGTCCTTCTTTCTCATGAATGATGAAATTTCCATTGAGCCTATTATGTCATAATTATGTGAAGTGTATGTTGATTAGTTAATAATTTTTTTGAATTAATGACATATTTTGATTGACATGAGCATGCTAGAACTTGTTTGATTATCCCTAAAGGCTAAATCAAAGATAACATGTTTACTTAGAAATGATTTAGGCATTCTTTAATTAGTTTGAGCCTTTCAAGCTAACCTAGAGCATCATGTCACTTGTGTCCTCGTTGAGCATTAATGAAAGAATAACATATGCAAAGCATGTGAAAGGTCATCATTCAAGTTTTGTTTCTTTAGACTCATCATCCAAATCCTTTGAGCCTAAAAAACCCTGCTTGACCTACTAAGATACATAATCTATACACATGGTTGTTGAGAGATACGATTGAAGCAAAAGAAGATAAGTTTGTGGGAATTAAAAAGAAGAATGCCAAAGTAAAGAAAAATGACAAAATGAAGAGAATCAATAAGGATTCATCATTTAATTGGGGGATTACATTCTAATGAATTCAAAAAAAAAAAAAGTTTGAGGGTGTGTTAATAATACAACCCATAAAAATAGAAAGAACCCTAAATAATAAGTCGAAAGAGTGAACATTCATGTGCAACTTATTTATAATCTCCTATTTTGTGAATTCTTATTCATTTTCTTTTGTTAACTAAATCCAAAACACCATTACAAGTTTAATAAAGACCTATTGATCTAAGTGGATAGATTATCTATATTAGTGGAGAGTGATTATGAAAATCAATCTTATGGAATATTCTATGAAAATTATTAGAATCACTAAATTGCATATTATTGACTGAAAGGCATGCAAGTAACATGAGCTTGACAAAGCACACACATATTCTCACTTCATGAAGGGATTGATGTAGTATGAGTTTCATTATATTACTTGGCAAGTGTTTTGAATAAAATCTAAACTATGTATACTTGTGTAATTTGTCTAGCATGTTATTGATTGATTAAGAGAGACTATCCTAACTATTTCATAAGTTTGGTTACTATTTTGCTCAAGGACAATCAAAGGCTAAGTTTTGGGATATTTGATAAGCTCATAGTTTGTTATATTTCACTAAATTCACCTATTTTGGATCCTCAATTGATGTAAGTTTATTGGCTTTGATTATATATTGCACATCATGGAGTAGGTTTATATTTCAAGTGTTAAAACTACTGAAGATGACAAAAGGCATCAATTTGAGATAATTTTTAATGAATATGGAGACTGATTAAAGAAAATTATTCAACATAGAAGTTTTAGCCCTTAAATTTATCTATCAAATGAATCAAGAATTACATGATTTGGATATTAAACATGGAAGTTATGGCTAAAATACTGCAACTATCTTAGACTTTAGATCTACTTCATATGACAAAGGCATCACTTGTGTTTAATTTTTGACAAATATAAAGGCTAATTTGGAAACTATATTCAACATAAATGTTGTATCCCTTGAAATTATCTTTCCAAAGCATTAATAATAAATTAATTCTAACATTATATGAGAAATATATATGGCCAAAATACCAAATGTTTCTAGTGAACAATACAACAAATAATATTACTGGACAGTAACTTGGGTGCCGAGGCAACCAATTTGAGCATCGTGATGCCTATACTAGTGCAACAATTTGTGTTATTTTTAGCAATTTTGATATTTTGTGCAAGGGGACTTTAGGAAATTGTATGGATACATAAAATATCCCTAATTTGAGTTATGTAAGTAGGAGAAAATATTTGAAACAAATGAGACTTTTGCAATGAGACAAGGGAGAAGAGCTTTAGAGCAAGGCAGATCATTAAAAAAAGTTGTTGCAACTTGAATATTTTATTTTCTTTCTATTTAGTTCATCTATTATTTTTGAATCAACATTCAAACTTGGATTACGATGATGTTTATCTATTACTCAATTGGTTTTAATTCAAATATGATCTTCTAAATTTCTTTTATTTAAGGTTAGATGGATCCTAGCAATGAATATTGGGTTGATTTTTGAATTTTGATTTGAATTATCTTCTTTCTCATTATTTTTTCTTTTTTAAGCTTAATGCATGCATGTGATTATCTACCATGTGTATGATTTAATATTCCTAATTCATACTCGTGAGAGATGAAATAGGGATGACTCTTGAATTGAAGAACATATGATACAATGAAGTCTAGCAATAGCCACAGTAATAGTGCAATCCGTGTGAGTATAACCTTGCAAGGGCATATATCACAAATGGATGCCTAAGCTTAATGGGTTTATTGATTTGGATTTGCATAGAAACATAGTAGATCACTTCAATAGGCACACCTACCATAGCACTTAAGAAAGGGTGATCGATACTTTAATGCATCCAATTGACAATGAGAGGAATGGTAATTTACTCAATGTAATTCATCGATACAAGTGGATTTGCTAGGTAAAGTTGAATCTCTAAATATTTTATCCATTGATCTTTCTTCTTTTACTCTTGCAATTTGTCAACTTCATTATTCTTTTTAGATTTAATTTTATAGCATCTATTATAATTCACTCAATCAAATAATATTGATTTAGTACAAGTTTTATACTTTATGTGTCATAACATACTTCCTCATGGGAATGATATTCAACTCACCTCATCTGCATTACTTGCAATCATGTATACTTTCATGAGACCCAACAAGAGTGGTTATGATCATTTTAGAATCATGCCTCTAAAGAAGAGCGCAGTTGCAGGACCTATGAAGAGGAAGAGAAGTGCAAATCCTGATCCCCAAATTGAGCCAACATTTGTTCATGAAAAAGTGCCTGAAAATTATCAAAAGTCCTTTGTTGGTGACATTGATGACATTATAGCCAACAAAGGTTGGGAGAAGTCTGCAGCACAACCAGGTGCTACTTTGGTTCCTCATTTGGGAGTTTTGCACAAATGCATGGGTGCAGCATTTGTCTGATCCTAAAAGACTGAAAGCACTTATCAAGGGAAGGATGGTGTCATTTGATCAATCCTCCATTAATCAGATTTGTAGTCTTCTAGACATTGAGGAGGATGATTACTCATCCTGGGTAGATTAGGGACCTGATTATGAAGTAATTATTAATCTCCCTGCCAAATCGGGAACCCAATGGAAGAGGAAAAATGACAAAGTACTACATTTTCCTAGGGGCCAACTCAAGGCTAAGAGTCCAGCATGGCACTAATTCATTTTTGCAAAGCTACTACCAACAAACCATTTCTTCGATGTCACTTGGGAAACAACACTCCTCAACTATGCTATTCAGACAGACCTCTCCATTGATGTAAGGAGAGTGATTGAGGGTTCCATAATCTTCTTTATCGTAGGATGAAAAATAGGTGGTTTGGACATACATCCCTCATTTATGAGCTTTGTTTGCAAGCAGGGGTGCTATAAGTGATTTTGAGGAGACACTTTGATCAGTTTGTGTCAGAACAAAGGTAACAATTTGGATTCATAGTGGATTACACTAATGCACTGATAGCCATGTTCCAGAACTGTAGCATGAATGAAGGATCTAGCTCTGTAGTTTTTCCTCCACAGCCCACATTGTCATCGTATCCCCTAGCTTCTGCATTTGAGGAGTTAGAGGACGAAGAGGATGACTAAAATCTATCTCATTTAGGGAAGTCCTCAATTTTTCCTATTTTATTCACATTGGGGACAATGTTAATTTTTAAAGTTCTATGTCTTCTATGTTTGTTTTTGTTTCTATGTTGGTGTTGTTCTTGGTTAATTTCTTTTGTGTTTTGTTTTTCTTTCTATGTTGGTGTTCTTCTTAGTTCTTGTTGATTAGTCTTGTGTTTGTAGTTAGTGGAGTGTTTTAGTATCTTAAAAAAAATTCAACATTGATCAGGGTTTGTTTAAGGAGACCAATGATTTGATTAGGATGTTATAACAATGGCTTAGGGAGAAAATAATAGATGTCAATATCATATGTGTGCTTGACCTTAATATTTGTCTAGTTTACTTTAGATTCTTTACACACTTGATCACATAATCATTTTGTTTGAATTCATTGAGTACTTAGAAATAGTTTATGTGACTAAGTATGTATAACTCAATTTGAACTCTAAAACTCTTTTCAACTATAATTTGAGATGTCAATTAGTGGCATATCATTGAGAAAAGGATGTAGGCATTTCTTGATAAGTTGAGCCTTTTCAGCTAACCTAGTACATCATTGTCACTAGTGACCCCATTGAGCATTCAACTTTTCTTTTTTTAGCCTTATCACCCAAAACCCTCTGAGCCTAAAAAACCATGATTAACCCATTAAGAGATAAAATAAATGCAAATGGTTGTTAGAAGGTATGAATGATGTAAAGGAAGATAAATTTGGGGGTGCAGAAAAGTAAAATGCTAAAAAGAAAAAGAAAAAAAAGATAAACAAGGACTTATCCTTCATTTAGGAGGATCACATCTCCATGAACTGATAAGTTTGGGGGGTTTAGTAGCATTATAGCCAAAAGTTAGAACACTTTCCAAAGAACTCAAAAGAAAATAAGTTTGGGTGTGATATAGTAATATATTCCACAAAAAGAAAATGAGAGTAAAGAGAGTAAAATATCATGGGTATATCTATTATGGTCTCTCTTAACTTGTGAATTTTGATTCCTTTTCTTTGTTAGCTAAGCATAAGGCCCCGTTACAAACACAATAAGACCTACTGATTCTTAGTGAAATGTGGACTTAGATGAGTGGAGAATGATGAGTGAAATGAGCATATAGGGTTTGAATTTAACATGTTTTATTGAGTTGCATAAATTCATCTGAGTATGAAATGATTTGGATTAGAATAACAATAACTTTTTGCACATGCACCAGGAATTGAAGGTAGACAAGATGATATCCAGGTTGAATCTCTAGACATGAATGATACTTTGATGTTTTCTTCTAACCTATGTTAATTTTCTTAAGGCCTTTGAAAGATGAACTTGATCAATGTTGTTTTTGTGTTTTCTCTTGAAATTTTATTCTTTTTTTTTATTTTTGCTTGAGGTTGAATAAATTAATAAGTTTGAAGGTATTTGATAAGTGAATTTTATTTACTTACATCTCGTATTCTCCAAGCTTATTAATTGTTGATTCTTGAAGAGTTTTTATGCATTTCATGTGTTTTTATGTGTTCTCTAGGTACATTGGAAAGTAGAAGGAATGGAGAAAAACTAAGGAAAAGAAGGTTACAATTGGATGGTTGAAGGAAGATCCAATTGGAGGAAGCAGAAGGCAGCAAAAATGACCAGCAACATGGGTGCCACAATGCTCAAAACCAAAGCAATGGCACCACCCATGGAATGTGCAGATTGCCAAGGCAGCAACATGGGCACCACGGTGCTAGGGTCATTGTAGTACATGCATGTCAGTTATGCTATAAAATAGTGGTTCATGAGGGCAAATGGGGGCACAATTTTGGGAAGTTTTTGGCCGACGTTTGGAGGGCGTTTCAACGATTTTCTCAGAGGCTTTGCAAAGAAGGAAGAGGGGCTTGAAGATCAAGAGGAAGGAACTCAATTTCAAGTATTGGAAGACAAGCATCAAAGGGGGAGACATTGTTATCACTCATTTTCTTGTGTTTTCACTTGCTTCCATTCCTTGTAATCTTGGATTTAACATTAGGATTTGAACTATGATGATTTTGAATGTTTCTTTGATGGATTTATTTTACATCACGAGTGGCTAAATCCTTCTTCTAGAGGGGAGATATATTTTATGTGGATTTCATTGTGTCAGCAATGAATTACATGATTGACATTGTTATTGATTTATTTGTGATGTTTTGTCATTAATGTTTTCAATTTACTAGTCATTTACTAAATGATCAAGTATTTAAGTTTTAACACTAAAGAGAGATAATATTGAATAGGATCTAGGCATCACAACATAAAATCAAAGATGACTCGGGTGAGCTTAGGTTTTATGAAATCACTCAAAAGAATCAAACTCTTAATGCATTCTTGCTCTTCTAATTTTCATATCTCAAGAGACGAAGTTGAGTGTTTTAGCTTTCTTGACTTGTAAATCAATGCAATGATCAACATAGAATAGTTTCAATGCACCATAATTGAAACATAAATGAAATCAACCCTCTAGATTCTTCTTACCTTAGTTTCCTCTTACAAAAGCGTGCCATTTGCATTTCTTATTCAATTCCTTATTTCTAGACTATCTAGATAAAATTAGGATTATTTTCAAGATAGTTAGTGATAAATTAAGATATGCAATCCCTATGGAGATGATACTCTTTCACCACTATAATACAAAATTTGATGCCACACACTTGCAGTAGATTGTAGTGAACATCGCCCAATAGTAAATGGATTTTGGAGCATGTGTGTTTGAAGTTTTAACAATATCAAGTACTTCAAAGTACATTTCTTGAAAAGGCATAGCCCAACCTAATTCACTAGTTTGTGTTGGTGCTCACTTTGGCTAACCCAAACAAATAGTCAATTTTGTCATTAACAATCCATTTCAGAATGAAGAAAAGAAAAAGAAAAAAGAATATAGAAAAGCAAAGTAAAAAGAGAAGTAATGAACTAATGTGATAGGGGGTAATGATTAAAAGTAATGGTATATTAAAATATAAATAATAATGAGAAAAGGTAAGATTATCAATATTTTTGAGATGCCAAATGACATTGAAAGGGTAAAAAAAAGGGTAGAAACAATAGAAAACTTTTACCTATTCAATTCCCATAATGACCAAAGTGCTATAAGATTTAATTGTTAGTTAAATCTACCATAATTTGTAATAGTTAACAAGGTTATGTGTCATGTATGTGGTAACTAGCTAATCATACAACTATCTTGAGTGAAGACTTTGTGAATATGTTAAACTTTTATGTATTAAAAGGACCCCATGAGAGGTATGTATCTGGAACTATGAGAATCAATGTCATTCTTATAACAACTATAAGGGATATGTGACCTACTTAAAAATGTATTCTACTTTATAAGAAATACATGACCTATTTAATTAAAATTTTATTATATTTTATTTAGGCTTCATCTGAATGTATTAGCAATGCAAGTGCATTAGCAATACACTCTTATTTATACACCTTTTGAGTCTAACTTAATATCCTAACAACATAATAACTCTATTTTTTCTCATTGTTACTTATATTTTCAATCATGTTTTTCAATTTTTCATTGGAAATCATATGTTATGGTTGTCATCCCTACTCCCCTTTTCTAATACACTCCCCTTCCTAATGCACTCAATCCAAATGAACCCTTAAAGATATATCATGCATAATGAATTAACTAAGGATGTGTTAGGATGAGTGCATTAGAGGTTGTATTGGGGTGTGTAGTGCTATAACACCTGGTGTTAAATTTGATAAATTGATACTTGAATAATTTAATATATTGGAGTTGTTTTTAATACAACTTAAAAAGTAAGATTGTTTATTGAGCACAAGAGTATGTTAAGAAAATGCTGAATTTGAAAAAAGGGTCGTTTATGATAAATTTTTGACATGCACAATGGAATAATTTGGAAAAGCATTCAACATAAAAGTTATATATATTGAAAATTTGTTTCTAATGATTTTAATATCATATGAGAATCAATGTACTAAAACTGCTCCATATGGGTAAAAAGTACCAAAATTATCGAATTAGGTAACTTTCTAAATGTTTGATATATATAAGGGCTAATTTGGAAAATATAGCTAACATGAAAGTTGTATATCCTAAAGTTATATTTCTAACACCTTAAGAATTGCATCATTTGGACATTGTATGAGAGAGATATGTTTAATTTAGTGAGACTACCTCTTACGCCAAATTTGAGATCGCAACGCTGGTGTCGGCTATTCAATTTTTAAGGGCCATTTGGCCCATTCCTTTTTATTTTTTTTGGTTTCTTCTTCCTTCCTCTGGTTCCCACACCCTATCCATGAAAATCCATCCCCTTAAACTCAATTTTTTGATGAATTAGGCTAGAATCCTTGTAGATATGCATAAGAGATCATGAGTTTAGGGATTAGAATTGCAATTTCTTGGTAGTTGAGGATTGTTCCATTGATGGGAACCCTATTGGACGTGATTCATGATTGATTTTAAGGATTTGAAAAAAAAGATGATGGAAGACGGAAGCCATACATGGAAAATTAAGGTAAACCTTTTTCTTTCCATTTGATTTTAGATCTTTCATTATTTAGGGTTTGGAACCCATTTCATAAACAGTGAAATGGTGGGATCTATATGGGTTTTATGTTAAATTTGATGGAGAATTTTCAATATATGATTTGTAACATGTTCGGCATGATTTGGGCATAAGAATTCATGATTTGGCATGATTAAGGTTTCATGAATAGAGGTTTTGGGGTAATTGATGGATGTTTATCATTCGATTCATGGGGAAAATGAGAAAAATATGCTTTGTGATGATTTTGGTATAATTTAGATTTGAAAAATCATGGTTATGCATTAACCCCATCCATGAATAGTTACCCTAGGGCTAAAATTAGTATGAAATGATGTAATTGATAAGGGAATTTTCTTAATAACTTGATTACAATGATTGTGGTATGATTTAGAGTTGATTTAATATGATTATGTATAAGTTCTTGATGTGAACAGTTAATTACGAATTGTAAATATGGGGGGTTTTGCATAAAAATGCAATTATGCTTAGTTTAATTGAGTTATAAGCATGGTTTGCATGATATTAAAGTAAATTTGATGTTGCATATGTTATAAATCATGATGTGTATTTGAGAATGAAAATCCCTAAATGCATGTTATAGAATAAATTACACTTAATGAATGCCTGTGTGGCATTAAATCATTTGTCTATTGAATTACATGCCTAGGAGAATGATTGGTAATGTTAAAGTGCAATGTTGCACTCTAAAGATAGCTATGCACTTGAAAGGTAGATAGGTTTAACAATGAATGAAGGTTGATAACCTCATTAAATTAGAAATGTCTATAAGGAATAAGTGTTGAGCTTGACATACCTTAATGAAAATGTCTATTAAATGAATGAGGTTGTTGCTTTGTTCAAGATCATCTGAGAAGGATAAAGAAACATGGACCTAGAGGAGTATATAGTTATTTAATCAAGGTAAGTATGTTATCTTTCGTGTATATATATATATTGTTGAAAGGTGATAGTGAGCATCCCATTGATGTATTCAATTATTTATGAGTATGTATATATATAAATATATATGAATGAGCATTTTGTAAATCCCATGAATAGTGATTGTAATAGATATATAAAATAAGGAAATTATTGAGACTAATTATGTCTCAAACATCTTGTTGTTATTATGTAAGAATAGTGATAGAGAATATCCCAAGAGTCAGTATGTGAGAATTGAATAAAGGTATGTACTACTAGAATGGTAAGCATTCCATGGTGTTGTATTCATTAAAGGATAATAAGGTAGATGGATGCTTGCATGGAATGAATTAATATGTGGTACTCGAATGGCACAGATACAATAGTATAGATATAAGGATTCCAGAGTAATGATATAAGTGGATACATGGTCCCTAAATGGCATAGATATGATGTGCCCAAAGTGACTTAGAAGTGAAGTATTTGAAAGGCACAATTGATATATGGGTTAGCATATGGTATTAATGTGTATTGTGCATGAATGACACTGTTTGAGATGGATTGTGTGTTGTACTAGAATGACACTATTGTGATATGGATTACCTACATGGCTTTTGATACATGTGAATGTGAAGATGTTGTTATTTTAATTATTATTTTCTATTATACTGACTTATTGAGTTTGCTCAGACTCATGCCTATTTATTATATGTTTTTTGTTGACAAATCAAGCAAGGGAGCTTGAAGATAATAAATTTATTATGCTCTGTAGAATCACAAATAAAATAGCTTATGTTGTATGTATATTTATTTAAAATTGTATTAATTTAAGCATAAATGTATTCTGGGTATGTTTAATATTGTAAAATGATTGTCATGTCATTGTCAAATTATGGATGGATGTAAATTATTTTAGTTATATATTGCCATTATGGGGCGACGTAGGTTTTGGGCTATGGGTAAGTATTGGGGTTGATCTTAATGTTTTATTATTGATAGTTATGTTTTATATTAGAAATTGTTATTATAGACATTTGAAAAATATTATGATGATTGTATAGCAGGTTTAAGTTCTAAAAGTACAAGGTAGACTCAATCAAAATTTTGGTAGAATTTCCCTTCAAAATGGGAAAATTGTTGGTTTATGAGAAGATTTCCTTTAAGAAGAAGGAAAATGGTAGCATTCCACATCGGCCCTAATGTGGTATGATTAAAACACATAGTGTGGGGGTGCAGGGCATTATAGATGGTATCAGAGCCTAGTAACTTATCAGTGTGATAAGTTGAAGTTGAGTGATGAACCCAGAACAATGATGGTAATGACTAGTGAAGGGAATAGAAAATGACATTCCAGTATAAGTTGATGAATTCATGAGAACATGAGAGTAGTTTGAAAATTTTAAAGGACGATTCTAATAATATGCTGAGTCTGAGTCATAAGTAGATTAATGAGATTTGTGTCTTAGTAAAGGTGAATTACTATGGTAATGTTGAAGGAATGTGTTTAATTGTGATTAATATGAATATGATTGCAATGAGAATGTTCATATTGGGGTATAAGTGCATACAATATTGTCATGAAATTTGAAATGCTTTGAATTGAATATGATATTTGTGAATTGATGTGATAATATTAGTATGATGCATGAGGTATTCATGAGGTATGCATGACAAAGGAACATTGATTTTGGATTTATGTAACCTCATATATTGATGTGTGAGATTGAATAAGAAATGATATGATAAGAGCATATACAATTTAAATGTACGCCTTGCATAGTGTTGTCATGAGTTGAGTTGCTCATGTATTGATTTCATGATGATTTGCTAATGGATTCCATGAAATGAAGTATAAAGTGTTAATGAGTTATATGAAATACCATATGGATTGAATTGATTATAGTTGTTAATGAATAATGTGAAATGAAAATAACTGCTAAGGATGATGTGGAATGAATACCGAGTATGATGTTGATGAATAATTGTATAAGTAACAAAAATATGCTTGAGCATGATATAATGATGCCTGCTAGGAGTTCGTGGTAAGTTTCTGAAAATCACCAGTGCATAATGATTTGGTGGTAAGCTCGTGAAAACCACCAGTGTATAATGAGTTGATGGTAAGCTTATGAAAACCATCAAGAGTTGGTGGTAAGCTCGTGAAAACTACCCATGGATAAATCAATGAGTTGATGGTTAGCTCGAAAAAATTATCATGATAGTGTCTACGGCAACAGTACACCTAAGTCCCTCAATAGATGGAGATGACAAAACCTGATATCTTGAGTTGCCATGATAGAAGGATATCATAGGTAGTACCAATGATGCTACCATGAATCTAGCACCTTTGTAGCCATGTTTACAATCCTGTGTGGCCTAATTGGATATGCCCGAATGGTATGATAGCCCTAATGGCCAAATTGCATATGCCTTCTAGGCACGACCAAAAATGATATAGAGGCCCTAATGGCCTAGGGTTTGGCTAGGATGCTAGTCAGTACAACTCAACACCCATGTAGGGTGGAGGCCTGGATGTCCTAGGATTGATATGTCTGAATGAAAAAATAAAGAGAGAATATTTGATGGTGGATGCCTTGATAATAAGGCAAGATGTGATGAAAGTTCATAGTTATGATTTAAGAATTACATGCCTTGGTGATAAGGATGATTATGAAAATTTCTTATAAGTATATCCTAGTGAGGGGATTGTATGGATATAGATAAATACATCCTGGTATATGGATGAAAGGCCATGAATGAGCCTACAATGAAACTATATAAACATGAATACTGATTCTGGACAAGTGCAACTCGAGTATAATGATGCAAGGTTTCATACAAGTTGTATGTGTGAATGTGTTAGTTGTGTTATAATAGTATGTGCATCATGAGTATGCATGATATATATGTATATTATTCAATTGTGGATGATTTTGTGTGCCATATAGATATAGAGGGAAGGTAAATGAAAAGGCCCTATAATGGGGAAAGATAGTAGAAATTGGGATAAGCCAAATGAGAGCTTTCTAAATGAATAGTACAAGTAATGATAATATCATTGTATCATTCAAGAATAGAGAAAACCATAAAAATTTAATTGAACTTGAATGTGTGCTGAATTGAAAAAGTTTTGGTGATGGTGATGCTTGTTTGTTTGATATGTAAATATCAATTGGATAAGTGAGATATTTACACTCTGTCATGATCAATTTGTGATTGTAATTAATGATTATGCTAGATGCAAGGAGAATATTGGAAAATACTTACCTATTGATCATGGATCTTCATGAAATTGAGTGAATGTTTAGATATTTTACCAATTGGTGATAAGTAACATGTTTTTGACATGATTTCTTTACAAATAATTGTGCCAATTGATAATTTAAAGTCTTATGTGAATTAAAATGAATGATCAGGTAATATGATCCAAAAAGACATAACTTACATTGTGGACTAATTGATATTTAAAGTTTTAAGGGTGAAACTTTTTATAAGGAGGGAGGTTAGTAACACCTGGCGTGTTAAATTTGATAAATTGATACTTCAATAATTGAATATATTGGAGTTTTTTTAATATAACTAAAAAAGTGAAATTGTGTATTAAGGACATTTAAGAAAATGTTGAATTTGAAAAATGGGTCATTTGTGATTAATTTTTAACATGGATAATTGAATAATTTGGAAAAGTATTCAACATAAAAATTATAGATCCTAAAAGTTTTTTTCTAATGAATCAACAATCACAAGTCGATATCATATGAGAAAGTTATGATCAATGTGCCAAACCTACTCCATATGGGTAAAAAGTACCAAAATTACCAAATTGGTCACTTTATTTAAATTTTTGACAAATATAAGCGCTAATTTGGAAAAAGTGGTTAACATGAAAGTTGTATATCTTGAAGTTATATTTCTAACGCCTCAAGAATTGCATCATTTGGACATTATATGAAAGAGATATATTTAATTTAGTGAGACTATCTACTACACCAAATTTGAGGCTGCAACGTCGATTGTGGATAAGGCACGGCAAGCAAAAATTTTTTGTGCCACGAACCTGCCACAATACCAATGTCGAATATTCAATTTTTAAGGTCTATTCAGCCCATTCCTTTATATTTTTTTGGTTTCTTCTTCCCTCCTTTGGTTTCCACAGCCTAGCCATGACAACCCATCCCCTTAAACTCAATTTTTAGATGAATTAGGCTAGAATCCTTGTAGATATGAATGAAAGATCATGAGTTTAGGGATTAAAATTTCAATTTCTTGCTAGTTGAGGATGGTTCCATGGACGGGAACCCTATTGGATGACTTTTGAAGATTTGAAGTGGATGATGATGGAAAACGGAAGCCATGCTTGGAAAATTAAGGTAAATCTCTTCTTTCCATTTGATTTCAAATTTTTCATTGTTTAGGGTTTGGAACCCATTTCAAAAATAATGAAATGGTGGGATTTATATGGGTTTTATGTTAAATTTGATAAAGAATTTAATCAATATATGATTTGTAACATGTTTAGCATGATTTGGGCATAAGAATTCATGATTTGGCATGATTAAGGTTTCATGAATAGGGGTTTTGGGGTAATTGATGGATGTTTATTGTTGGATTCATAGGGAAAATTAGAAAAACATGCTTTGTGATGATTTTGGCATGATTTAGGTTGGAAAATCATGATTATGCATTAACCCCATCCTTGAACAGTAACCCTAGGGGTAAAATTGGTATGAAATGATGTAATTGAGAAGGAAATTTGCCTAATAACTTGATTACAATGATTGTGGTATGATTTAGAGTTGATTAAATATGATTATGCATAAGTTCTTGAAGTGAACAGTTAATTATGAATAGTAAATATGGGGGGTTTTGCATAAAAATACAATTATGCTTAGTTTAATTGAGTTATAAGGATGGTTTGCGTGATATTAAAGGAAATTTGATGTTGCATATGTTATAAATCATGATGTGTATTTGAGAATGAAAATCCCTAAATGCATGTTATAGAATAAATTACACTTAATTAATGTCTGTGTGGCATTAAATCATTTGTCTATTGAATTAAATGCCTAGGAGAATGATTGGTAATGTTAAAGTGCAATGTTGCACTCTAAAGATAGCTATGCATTTGAAAGGTAGACAGGTTTAATAATGAATGAAGGTTTATAACCTCGTTGAATTAGAAGTGTGTAAAAGGAATAAGTGTTGGGCTTGACATACCTTAGTAAAATTGTTTGGTAAATGAATGAGATTGTTTCTCTGTTCAGGATCATCTGAGAAGGATGAAAAGGCATGGAGCTTGAGAAGTATATCATGATTCACTCAAGGTAAGTAAGCTATCTTTCGTATATATAGCGTTGAAAGGAGACAGTGAGTATCCCATTGATTGTATTTAATTATTTACGAGTATATATATAGAGAATATATATATGTATATATATATGAATTGGGATTTTGAAAATCCCATGAATGGTGATTGTAATAGATGTATACAATAAGGAAATTGTTGAGATTAGTTATGTCCCAAACATCTTGTTGTTATTATATAAGAATAGTGGGACAGAGAATATCCCAAGAGTCATTATGTTTGAATTGAATAAAGGTATGTATTAATGGAATGGTAAGCATTACATGGTATTGTATTCATTAAAGGATGATAAAGTATGTGGATGCTGGCATGGAATGAATTAATATGTGGTGCCCGAATGACACAGATACAATAGTATAGATATAAAGATCCTAGAGTAATGATAAAAGTGGATATACGGTGCCTGAATGACATAGATATGATGTGCCAGAGTGACACAGAAGTGAAGTGTTTGAAAGGCACGATTGATATATGGGCTAGAATATGGTATTAATGTGTATTGTGCCTGAATGGCTTTGTTTGAGATGTATTGTGTCTTGTGCCAGAATAACACTGTTGTGATATGGATTGCCTGCATGGCTTATGATATATATGAATGTAAATATGTTGTTATTTTAATTACTATTTTCTATTATGCCAACTTACTAAGTTTACTCAAGCTTATGCATTTTTATTATATGTTTTTAGTTGACAGATCAAGTAAGGGAGCTTGAAGGCAATAAATTTATTATGCTTTGTAGAATTACAAGTAAAATAGCTTATGTTGTATGTATGTTCATTTAAAATTATATTAATTTAAGCAAAAATGTATTCCGGGCATGTATAATGTTGTAAAATGATTAGCATGTCATTATGGAATTGTGGATTGATGTAAATTATTTCAGCTATATATTACCATCATGGGGCGACGTAAGTTCTATGCTATGGGTAAGTATTGAGGTTGACCTTAATGTTTTATTATTGATAGTTATTTCTTATATTAGAAATTGTTATTATAGACATTTGAAAAATATAATTATGATTGTATAATAGGTTTAAGTGCTAGAAATACAAGGTATACTATGCCAAAATTTTGGTAAAATTTTCCTTAAAAATAGAAAAATTGCTAGTTTGTGAGAAAATTTTCCTTTAGAAGAAGGAAAATTGTAGCATTCCACATCAGCCTTAGTGTGGCGTAGTCAAAATGCATAGGGTGGGGGTGATGGGCATTACTAGTGTATCAAGCGGTGTGTTAGAGAAAAGATAAAATAATATGGTGATTTATGTGTATTAGGTGTGTATAAGAAACGATAGCTAAGATGATTTAAAGAATAAACGTGAATGATTAAATTATAGAGAATATATAGGGATAAATGATTAAGAAAGTGTAATTGAAAAGTAAGGATAATAATTTAAATGTAAGTGTATTGGCTAATACCTTATTTTTTTGGATGGTGTGATAGTTTGTGCAGTGATTACACACCTTAATGCCTGGCTGTGCATTCTTCCAATCAAACCCTAGAACGTTTAGGAACATAGACTCCTTGCTCTGGCCTATCATTCCTTGTTGCTGAATCTCAAGGCTAGTGGATGGATGGGCCATATTTTTGATAGCCTTCTACTTGATCTTTTTCTTCTTTTTTTTTTTTCTACTTTCGTACTTTTTATATTATATTATTTTGAACAACCTGACAAGTCCATTACTCGGCGCAATTGAAGTTGGGGGAGATTGAACGCTTACCAATTCAACACTATCTCTTGCTGCAAAAGCAAGTATATCAGCACATGAAACCACACCATTACACAGGGTTTCCAAACTGGATTTGACCCTGTCGATTACTTCAAATCCTCGGAGACTGGGACTGTTTATTCGGGAATCCTTCTCCGCACTGTTCGGTGGGAAAGAATCAAGGAGAACAGATCCATCACAACCCTGCAACCAAAAACAAAAGTAACATATGTTTCATACATGAACAGCCAAACGGCCAAGCATCAGTTATGAATTCCACCGTACAAATGAAAAAATAACAGTTCAGGGTTCATGCAACAATAGAATAAATCCAGAATGGTCTTGTACTTCAAAATTCCAGTGGAATGAAGCCGTTGTAGTTAAAGAAAAGAAAACGCAAAAGGTGGTAGCGATCAGTCTTACAAACTTTCAAACGTTAGAGGCTAGTTAGAAAGTAGACAAACGGAGGAACAAGGGAATTAAACATGATGGAACTTCAGATAACCATGATCAGTAATATCAGTTTCTTCTTTTAGGGATTGCTTTAATGGCCTCGATCGGCTGATCAGAATGACACAGCCGGTGCAATCTACTTGATGCCAACTTGCAAATACTAAATAGTCCACTGCTGTCATTAACTTACCCGAACAAAGCAATCATGGAAATGCATTCTTAGGAGCCCTGCAGCTATGCCAGTGTCCTCGAGAAAAGCTCTCGTCACCTCTCCGTTGACAATTGTCTCCGCCAGCAAGCACTTGTCATCGTAAAATCCAATCTCTAACTGGCCTTCCAATCCAACAATCAGCAACAGGTCCAGAACAAACGCCAGATGCCACTTTATCTTAGACCCCATCGCTTGAATCTTCCAAATTTTAACTTTGGCCACCCACTGCACACCCGGTTGGTTGAATGGCTGGCTGCTATATAAACGAAACATGCGATACACGACAAGTCTTTTCTTGGTTGACTTGTTAGAGTAGACAATTAAGCTCATCACGCCACATCAAGGTTTGTACTATGTATTGCTACAATTGAAATGCACGTTTCGGTGTATCGAATCCCTTGATCCCATGAAGCTCATTGTGGTTTATTCGCTGGATTATAAAAAACTTGCAATTAAATTGGTATGAGCTGTGCACCATAAAATAAAATTGGTACATTTTATTCTATCTCGACCGTCCGTTTTTAAGCCACTAAAGGGAAGTCTAGATTAATGGTCCAATCCAACACATTTTTTGAAGGTTCTAAACCGAAAGTGGCGAGCCCTGTGCAACGGACAGGATGACTTATTTGCCGATAATCAGAGCATCATGGGGCACGAGGAGTCGTTTGTTGTTTGATTCATGTGATTGGAAGGGATTTGTGATCCGAACGAGGGTGTATAATATTGATACTTAGGCCTGTCTGTATCTGGTTGCGAATGTCACTCTCTTGTTATTATATTCTCGGTGTTTTGCCTCGTGTGGTGGGTCAATGGAAAGCATAGCTTAGCTACAACCAGGCTGATAATGAAACGTGTGAATGTGACTCTACTGCTGTTATACTTGTATAGTGGGAAAAATGCATAGCTTAGCTAAGATACAACCAGGCTGACATTGAAATTGTGCCATATTACATTATTATATAGCGAAAGTTATTGCATTCACTCGTTGCAGGGTTAATACCAGCCAAGACATTGGATCGAAATTTTCAATCAAAAATATTGACAGCTAGCGCTGTTCGCAAAGTGTACTAATTAATGGTGTGATGGTAGACAAGGCAAATAGATGGTTAGGTTCGGCCAGTAGTCTTCATCCACCGACGGCGTGTTTAAGCTTATACCATATGGGAAGTGGGCAACAAGGCACACGTCTATGAACAAGATTGGCTGCGCTGACTAGGCCTTGTCTCAAAAATAAAAACTCGCCCTGGTTTGACCACAGGCAAGCTCTCACTTTTAGAGTTTGGTAACCAGGAAAAAAGAGGCTTGAAAACTTTTCAATCACCTCTTTCATGCACTTTTGCTGTTATTTGATATATTAACAACCTAACAATCTTAATTTTTATAATTATTTATATTTTTAACTATTTTTAATATTTTTATACAAGAAATATATTTATTTTATCTTTATTCATCCTGTTTCTAATCATTACCTTTTATAATATCACATTATTTCTCTTGCTTTTTCAGAAATTTTTCCCACCTTTTTTCTCATTCCAAAACTCACCATGAAGTGTACAAACTGTAAGTGTGTCATGGGTGTAACACCTGGGTGATAAATTTGATAAATCGATACTTGAATAATTGAATATTGGAGTTATTTTTAATGTAACTGAAAAAAGTGAGATTGTGTATTGAGCACAAGAGTATGTTAAGAAAATATAGAATTTGAAAAATGGGTCAATTGTAATCAATTTTTGATATAGATAGTGTAATAATTTAAAAATGTGTTCAACATAATAGTTGTAGATATTAAAATTATATTTCTAACTCATCAACAATCATTTGATTCCAATAATTTAAGAGAAAGTTATGATCAATGTACCAAAACTGCTCTATATGGGTAAAAAATACCAAAATTACCAAATTGGGTCATTTTAATTAAATTTTTGACATATATTGAGGATGATTTAGAAAATGCGGTTAATACTAAAGTTATAGATCTTGAAGTCATCACCTCAATATTCGCATCATTTGGACATCATATGAGAGAGAGATATGATCAATTTAATAAGACCACCTCCTGCACCAAATCTGGGACCACGGCTCCGATGTTGGTTGCCCAATTTTCAAGAGCCGTTTGGCCCATTCATTTCTATTTTTTTAGTTTTTCTTCTTCCTCCTTTGGTTCCCACACCTTAGCCATAAAAAACCCATCCCCTCAACCTCGATTTCTCGGGGACTAAGGTGAGAAGATCATTGAGATTATGTATGAGAGTAAGAATCCTAGTCTTTTCACCCATTTTTTTATCATTTTGGACCATGAAAGGGGGAAATTTTCATTTAGTCATAATGGAGTGAGGATACGGTGTATGAAGGTTGGATATTCATGGGAAAGAGAAATGCATGTCTGAAATTGAAGGTAATTGGATTCTCCCTTTTCAAATTTATGCATTTTCATTTTTAGGGTTTATACCCAATTCACGAATAGAGGTTTTGGGCAAAATGATGTATGTTTATTGTTGGATTCATAGGGAAAATAAGTAAAATGATGATTTTAGCACTATTTAGGCTTGAAAAATCATGATTATGCATTAACTCCATCCGTGAACAATAATCCAAGGGCAAAATTGATATTAAATGATGAAATTGATAAGGGAGTTTGATTAATAACTTGATTATAATGATTGTGGCATGATTTGAAATTGAAGAAATGTGATTATACATGATGTTTTATGATGAATAGTTATTTATGAATAGTAAACAGGAGGGTTTGGTATAAAAATATACTTATGCTTGGTTTATAAGCATGATTAGCATGATATTAGGTAAATTTCATATTGAATATGCTATAAAACATGATGCATAATTGGTAATGAAAACCCCTAATCTCATGTTATTGAATAACTTGCTAGTTCTAATATGAGGCCTTAAATCATTTCTATATTGAGTTATGAAGTAAGTATATGAGGATGAGTATGGATTTTCTTGATTATTCATGTTGTATCATTAGAAAATAAATGATACTTATAATTTTTATGATGGCATGCTTCTAAAAGAAAGGCTATTTGAATGACTAGGCATAATGCATCCTGAGATTAATGATAAAAAGGGTATTATTGAAATGTATTGAATACATGACTCAAATGCCTAAGGAAAATGATTAACAACGATGGATTGATAACATTGTTTATGTGTAAAAAGAGTAATTTAATGGCTTCATATGAATTAGCCAATATGTCTTATAAATGAATGAGATTGTTGCTCTATATAGGATGATTTAAAAATGATGAAAAAGCATAGAGCTTGAGGAGTGTATAATGATTTACTCAAGGTAAGTAGGCTATTCTTTGAAATATATTATTAAAAAGGGATGATGAGTATCCTTATATTTGTATTTATTTATTTATGAGCATATGTTTGTGAATAGGGATTGTGGAGATCCCAAGAATGATGTTTGATATTAGTTGTATAATGTTGAGATTAGTCATGTCTCAAATTCTTATTGTTATTACAAAAGCTTAATGGGGATAGAGAATATCCCAATTATCTAAAAGACAATAGGGTATATGGATGCCTATAAGGCATTAGTGGATATGAGGTTCCTGAATGGCACAAATATGGTAGCATAGTTATGAGGGGTATAGAGAAATGATATACGTGGATATAGGATGCCTGAATGGCGTAGTTATGATGCACCTAGAGTGACTAGAAGTGAATTGCTTGAAAGGCATGATTGAGATGTTGGCTAGAATATGGTATTAATGTGTGTTATGATGGAATGGCACTGTTTTGGTATGGATTGTGTATTGTGCTAGAATGACACTGTTGTCATATGGATTGCCTACATCGCTTATGATACACTCATGATATGAATGTAAACATGCTATTATTTTAATTATTATTTTCTATTATGCCTACTCAGTTTGTTTAGACTCATGCCTGTTTATTATATGTTTTTAGCTGATGGGTCAAGCAAGGGAGCTTGAAGATAATGATTTTATTATGCCTATAGAAATTTCAAATGGAAATTTCTTATGATGTATGTATACTTATTCAAAATTGTATTAAATTTAAGCAAAAATGTATTATAAATGAATGTATTGTTGCTCTATACAGGATGATTTGAAAATGATGAAAAAGCATAGAACTTGAGGAGTGTTGTAATGCCCAGTACCCCCACCCTTTGAGTTTTGACCATGCCACACTGGGGCTAATGCAGAACGCTACCATTTCCCTTCTTCATAAGGGAAATCTTACCATACTCTCACAATTTTCCTAGTTCTAGGGAAATATCCTGACTAAAATCCAATAGAGATTGCCCTTAAACATATGTAGTTATACCTAATATACATGTATATAATTAAATAAAATTTACATTTCTATAATGAAATGACATCAATTATATTTACACACTCACACCTATACTCACAACTCTACCCAAGATCGAAACCGGATCATGATGGAAATACATTTTCCATGATTAATACAAATCCATCTACAATATCATGAATAATTTATGATGACATGCCATACATCATTTACAATTTGATACAATCATACA
Organism: Pouteria campechiana; assembly: GCA_036873735.1. NCBI lineage: Eukaryota > Viridiplantae > Streptophyta > Magnoliopsida > Ericales > Sapotaceae > Pouteria > Pouteria campechiana. The sequence continues at coordinate 36,369 of JAYJMB010014928.1, forward strand.
ATCTCATGATTAAACGATAAATTATAAATTTCAATGGGATTCCAATCCCATTACCTTACCATATCTAATCATCATTAAATCTTGTTTATTCATCCCAATCCTTGGTGAGATTCTTTACCTGACCTATCAATTAAAAATTTAAACAAGAATGAGTGAGTCCGGGCCACTCCATAAGTAGGCAAAAATAAAATAAAACAATAATTAATCATAACAACATGTTCTAACCTAAAACATGTATCAAATACAACATAATACAAATTTAAACCATCACCGTAAACACACCACATTTCCATCTCATCCTGAGATGTGCAACCCAGGGCAATCATACCATTAGGCTTGCATCCTTGTTATTTCCATGCACACCCTACGCCTGTCTAGTGTATAATATCATACAGTGTCATTCTGGCACTTCATATCACATTTGAGCTACTTTGGCTCATCATACTACAATACTCACCATATAGGCATCTCATACCACCATACATATCATGCAGGCACCACATATCCAACTATGCTATATAGCTATAGTGTTACGGTTGTGCCTTCAATGCACATTACATCATTTTACATATCTATACTATTATGTATTCTATTCATATATATAGTCATATACTATATCATCCCAAATACACAGTTATGGGATATTATAGAGTTCCCGTAGGATGGCTTAACCCAACAAGGGAGGGGTGAATTGGTTAAATAAAAATACATTGCTTAACCCACATTCAATCATTTTCCTCTTTTCATGATTGTGTATGATGTGACATAGGATGAATAATAGAGATAATAAAATGCATGAAGAATAAAGCCAATTAATAGACATACACACACAAATAAAATAAATTTTATAGTGGTTCAGGACTTCGTCCCTAGATCCACTCTTCTAAGGACATCAACTCATTGTTCCTTGGGTTCCACTATACCCTGTACAATGGAATACATAAGTGTTCTTGATACTTCTTCTAAATTCTATCTCCGGAGGGCATATTCAAGTGTTCCCAACACTTCTTCTGGTTTTACAAGTTCATTAGGAAACTTACTTGTTTCAAAGATCACAGGCAAACTTCATAGTTTCTCTGAGCTCATTACCAACTTATACAATGTGGTTTTCTTGAGCTAAACACAAATTCTCTAGTTTCATGTTTACCAAAAGACTGACACTTTAAAAAGTGTTACAATGAAGCATAGGGGAAGATATGATCTCTTTCTCAGCTCTATGTAATACAAAAAGATCTTCCTAGAATGTAAAGATAATAGCTATAAGAATACGAAGGTTTAAGCTCAAGAAGGATATATGGTGGTTTAAGCTCTTGGCTATGGGTGGAAGGATTTGTTTAGAGTTAAGCTTGTTAGAATGGGTTCTTTCACTACCTTTGAATCATCCCACTTTTTCTCCTTAAATAACTTCTTCAAAATCTTGATTGTTGGAGAAGATGGGATCCATTGAATATAGAGACAAGAGCGACATTGAATAAATAAGACCATTTGAGTTTTTCTGCCATTGAAGTCTTGGTCTTTCTTTTTGTCTTGAGCTGCTGCAACACCAATCAGAGAGGAGGATGAGCTTTGATAAACATATTTCTCATTTAACTTGTTATAACCTTGAAAATGCTTATTGCCAGAAATGGTGACTGGTGTAAGTCTGCATAATGATGACTAGAATGTAGATGCCATTTATGTGCTAGTAACATAAACCAATTCTCCTTTGACATGTCATGGCCTCTATCTATCTACATTTGTCTACCATAAGTTGTAGATGAATTGTTTCAAGGTTTGTCTATTAGATGAACTTCTAAAAGAATGATTTGTTTGTTAAGTAGCAAATGAACCTTGATGTAGATAAAGTTACATTGACTGATAGACAAACACTTCCTTGTCTACCTTAATTCGTCCAAGAGATTTGTCTATTCAATGATCCTTTGTGTATATAGTTTGTCTGTTGTAGATAACAAACCATCTCTGGATGGCGCTGATGAAGATAGGCCAATCGATTGACAAACATCTCCCTTAATATGAACAGATGGAGTAGGATGTGCTTCCTTTATTCTTCGTGGTCCATTGGAGGTGACAGACGAAGTTCGCTCAGTCTTGCACTAATAGACGGAGTGTGATTTTCTTTTTTTGTTCCTTATTGTCTGTTGAAGGTGCCAAACGAAGCTAACTTCAACTTACTCTAAAAGACAAGTGTGGCATTGGTCTAGTGTAAGTGATCGACGAAGTGTGTTCTGCTTTATCTTAGATAGAATACTTTGCATGTCGTGTTTATTTGTTGTGAGTTGTAGATGATCGTACCTTTGTTTGTTGTAGCCCATTTTCTATCCAAGCATTACATTTTTGGTTCTCAACTTCGTCTATGCTCATAGTGCAACATCTACATCATCTTCTACTTTGGTTGAACTTTGTCTATTGTAATAGATGATCTTTTGATCCGAAGACGAGGTGAAGATCTTCAACTATTTTCTGCACATCGAACAATAGAAGGGATTTGTTCTTGCAACTTCCTTGGTTCTTCAATCTTAATTTATCTATCTTGGCCCAATTGAAGTTACATTCTCTTCTTTGATCATATTGCCTTTTTGTCCTTAGACTAATCTGTTCTTTTAACTTTGTTGATTAGACAAAGTTTTCTTCTTTAGTCGCATGATTATTTGGGTGACAATTTTTTCTTTCTTCCTTTGTTCATTTGTCTGCTAAGTCGTTGAGTTGCTTCTTCATCCTTGCACTTTGTCTTGTACAAACTTTGATTAGATCAAGTATAAGTGGTCTGAATTTCTCAAACACAATTTGAGCTCTCTAATCATGGCTTCTTCTTTAACTTCTTGTTTTGCATTTGTCTATTGACATTTTCTTGTTGAGGTTGACAGACAACGCAAACTTATTGTAGCATATCTTCGAAGCCTTATTTGTCTCCTATTGTGTTTGTTCATGGAAGCATCTAAAGTAACCTTCTTTGTTACTTATCTCCAAACCATCTGTTTTCTTCTTCTTCCACAATTTTCATCAGTTCAACTCTTTTGGAATCTAGCAAATAATTGTGACAGTTTATTGTAGATAATCATTATCCTGCACTTGAACTTTTCTTCACTTGTAATGTCGTTAGCTTTCATATATATATATATATAATATCGGAATGTAAGAATGTATTTTATTCTCATGTGATTGTATCATTTTGTAAAGCAAGGATAATATACATTTCCATTAAATGCATAATATGAAAGCTTAAGTAATTATGGTGCATAGTATTTATTAAGGAAGTTTATGTAGTAAAGGTTAATTAATGTTTATTATGTGTGTACCATAAAGTAAAGAATGTATGCTTGTATAATTAATCATTCATGGTTATTTGTTTATATTAATTATTATTTATTAATTCATAACCGTACATATGATCGTTAGAGATTTAAGCATACATGGTTTCTTATTTTAATACAAGTTTTGTTATCATGAAAATTGCATACAATAATGCTTACAATCTCCCCCTTTTTGATGATGACAAAACTTTGAGGACTTATGATTAAAATTTTATTAGTTGATAAAACTTTCCCTGAATAATTAACTCTTGTAATCCTATGGAGTTTTACTCTTTTTATCACTATCCTAATTTTAACTCTCATAATTTCTTCAGAAATATCTCTCCCCCTTTTGTCATAATCAAAAAGATTTTAGTTATAATCATTTTTATTTCTCTTCTCTTAATTATATTTTTCCTTCTATATATATATATTTAAGTTCTTCTCCCCCTTTGACACGTACTGGTGGTCTTTTATTTCCCTTGTTGTTGTCTCTTACTTGTAGAAATTTATCTCTCTCCTATCTCTAAGAGCCCTTCTTAGTTTTTCTCTTCTAAATCACATAGTTTTCTCATCATGTGTCATGCATATTAAGGGCAATAAGCTTTCATTAATATCAAGAAGATAATTGAGATTTTAAACATGTAAGCAACTTGCAAATATAGTTTAATTATTTCAAGAATGTAAAAATCTTTTTAGCTTACATTAATTCATAATGCATCATCATGTAAACATCTTATTTCTCCATCATGTAAACATCTTATTTCTCCATCAAAATTATTTCGTTCAAGGTCATTAATATTCAAAATGATTTCATGCAAGTAGAAAAGTCTTATGATGACGACGCATGATTCTAAGTTATTGAATTTAGTGTTAGGTCCTTGTCTTTTAATGTGCATCCATTTTCTTCTTCTGATTGTCATTATTATTAAAGGACATGGTTAGGAATTTTAATGATAGCGTCAATAGGTTGTTTGGGAAGTGGAGAGATGCTTCAAATTCTTTGTCATGTACAAACTAGTCAGAGACAAGACGACATTTCAGTGTATACTAGAGCAGTCATGGTGTCGTCAAGTTCTTCTACAAGCCAGGTACAAGTTGATGACAATGTGAATGTAGAGAAAATTCAATTTCTTCATGACAAGATTAAAGTGTTAAAGGAAGATTTGTTCTATACCAGGGGCAATACTACTCATTTTAATTATCTCTTGATCAAGAATTCCATGGCTTACATGGAAGCCATAGAATGCATTAAGAATTTGGAGATGGAATTATCCAAGACTTATCAAAAAATTGATGAGTTGGAAATAATGGTTAATGTTTTAGCTGAGTAAATAATTTCTCTTTTATTTCTTTAAAGGTTTTGAATTGTCCAACTGCTTAACTTTATCTTTTAGTTTCTATGCTTAATGATTTACAATTTTCGTTCAAAATTATATGCTTGTGATTATTGAATTATATTCTTATGAGTGCATTATTATATCAAACATTTGGATGCAATTAGCATAGTTTATTCATCAAAATAATATTCCTAAAGTGACAATGCATGTTCCTATTGGATTCTATTTGTGTCTCTATTGCTCAAGAGTCTATTCTATGTTAGCGCTGTTGATGAATTACTCTTATTATTTTTATCAAGAGAATGGTTATTGAGGGTTGAGTCATAAAGATGTTTTTGAATTTTCTTCTATTTATTTTATTTAAATAAAGGGTTATTTTTATTATCTTTTTAAGGGATCTATTTCACTTTGAGTGTTGTTCATTACTTATCAGCTTCTGAATCTCTTTCCCTTAAATTTCTTTATAATGTTTCATTTTGTTGTGGACTTTATGACTTTAGATTCTAATTTTATGATTAGAATTAGTTATGTAAAGTTTTTTTGTTAGGAGATTTCCTTTTGTGTTCTAAGATTTTACACTCTTTCTAATGTTTTATGAGACTAGAATCTCAGAAGGTTTTATGCTACGGTTAGTTTGAAAAGCTTTTAAGTTTAATCCTTTTACATTGCTTTACAAAAATGAGTAGTTATGAGTTAAATATTCACATGCATTATAGTTATTACTAAGTTTGTTTTCATGTTTTTATTTACTATGTTTTAGATCAAGCCAATAAGCATTATTACAAAAGGAATGATTAGGAATGAAATTCCTATTGGAGACTTTAAACTGTGAGGTTTCCCAAATAGGTTAGACTATGCCTTAGGACTATAAGGATGTTAGAGTTTTGATCATTTTAAGGTTTATTAAAATTTTTAGGAAGACTTAACTCAAGCAATAAACTCACAATATTTCAAATTCAAAGCAGTTTATTTGGAGGCATCCATAGTACATAGTAATGAAATATATAATCAAGTTTAGACAACTTATCCTTTTTAGCGCATCCTGTGTAAATATCTCATTTGAGCTCATAAGTATTGTTGTCAGCTTGACTATTCATTCAGCTTCTACTATTTAATGTTGATGATCCTTCCTCTGAGATATGATATTGTTCGGCATATAGTCTTAATTTGTTCAATCAATTTCTTGCATCTGGAACTAGAACTTGTTGGCTCATTTGCTTGGATTTGTGAGTTAAGAAGAAGGTTTTGATTTCTCATTGTTCTCATTCTTCCTCTATGCTCATCTCAAGCTTTACTCATACACTTAAGAAAATCTTGCACTTTCTCTTCATTGGTAGGCTCATACACATGTGAACATCTATTCTTATGTATCAATGCAAAGTATCATTTTATCCAATAGTATGTAAAGGATCAAGCTATTTAATTAAAGCAGCTTTCATGAATGAACAAAGTGAATGTTCTGCTTCAGTTAATCAATGAGTCATCTAAACTAGCATTTTAGGAATGGCAGTTAACTTTATATGCTAGATCAACTCCATCTTGACTATAATTATTTTTGAGCTTTGATCATTCATTTTTGCTTTTATAATTTTATTATATTTTAAGGTTATATGCTATCATCTTTAAGTTATTTGTTATTTGAAAATTATTTTATCTTCTTGCTAGACAAATCTATTTTATGTTTTTGAAAAATTTATTTATCTAGAGTGAGTTTCTAGGTTATGTATATGATAAAGATAAATAAGAATTTTTATATTAGTTTGTATCTAGTTGTATAGACAGGTATACAAAAATTTATATGTGATTTTTATTTCTTATATTTCAAAGGTTTATTTACTCCATTCTATTACCAATCCCTGATTCTAATAAAATTATGTACAAGTTGTTTATTTATTTTTGAGTTATTTCTAAGGCCTAGTTTGTGTTTTCAAAGTATGATTTATTCTTAATCCAAATCCTAGGCTCTATACTTAATACTCAATAATAAAATAATATGAATTCTAAATTCTATCAACATACAAATGAATGAATAATATAATTGTAAAATTGAATAAAAATTTATGCAGACATGAAAATCAAAGCAATTAAAGAACTAAGCATGGATTCTGATTTCTTATTAACAAAAGAATAAATAATTAGACATAAGCAATTGAAGAACTAAATTTAAACAAAAGGATGTGCACAAATAAAATTCTAAATATTTAAGAGCAAAACATATAGATGGACTTTTAATTACAAATAAAATTCTAATGTAACTTCTAATGATATTCAGTTGAATTATAAAGGTACATGAAGTAAAAGTTAGTTTCTACAGATGAATTAGAAGTAGATGTACACATAAAGCTTTGAAAACTGAATTCTAATTCTAACAAAATTTAAAATGTAGAGAATGATACATAATATGTGGTTGTTTGGGTTTGAGTATCATACCTACACTTACCTTTTGAAGGAACTTGGTATTTCATCATGTCTTTTCATTTTATTTCTTCAAACCAAGCCTCCTTTCTTTTTCTTCTTCTTCAGGAGTTTATTTTCTTCTTTCTTAAATTTCCTGCACTCAAGTTAATCTAAACAATAAAGCAAGTGGTGTGTGAGTGCCAAGTGTTTTTGCCCCTTAATAATTTATCTTTGACCTGTCTAAGATTTCTCATATTAGTTCATAAGCCAAGACATCCTCACAAACGATGGGATTGAGAGCATATAATAAGTTTTCAACATTTTCAGCTCTACTCTCGTTTATCCTTACTTATGCCAATATAGATAATTTTCATAGATGAAAATCATTTGGCCATAAGAATGTTTCCAATCTCCTTTTCCATTACATTCAGTTTAATCTATCAAAAGTTTGGAAGATGGGAGATGGACTACTCATTGAATAGCAAAGTGGATGCCATTGTTAGGTAAGCCAAACGGATCACTATAATTATTTATCTATCTTGCTCTGATACCACTTGTAGAGTTCCCGTAGGATGACTTAACCCAAGAGGGGAGGGGTGAATTGGGTAAATAAAAATTCATTGCTTAACCCTCATTAGATCATTTCCCTCATTTCATGAATGTGTGTGGTATGGTGGAGAATGAATAATAGAGATAATAAAATGCATGAAGAATAAAACAAATAAACAAACACACACACGCACAAACAAAATGAATTTTATAGTGGTCCAGGTTCTCGTCCCTACATCTACTCTTTCAAGGACACCAACTCATTGTTCCTTGGGTTCCATTATACCCTGTAAAATGGAATACATAAGTGTCCCCAACGCTTCTTCTAGATTTCAGCTCTAAGGGGAAAATTTAAGTGATACTTCTTTTAGTTTTGCGAGTTCACCAGGAAACTCACCCATTTCAAAGATCATAGGCAAACTTGTTAGTTTTCCCAAGCTCACGACCAACTCATACAATGTGGTTTTCTCGAGCTCACCACAAACTCTTTGGTTTCAAGTTTACCAGAAAACTGACACTTTGAAAAGTGTTATAAGGGGAAGATATAATCTTTCTCAGCTCTATGTAATACAAAAAGATCTTCCCAGAATGTAAAGATAATGACCATAAGAATATGAAAGTTTAAGCTCAAGAAGGATATATCATGGTATAAGCTCTTGGCCATGAGTGGAAGGATTTGCACAAAGTTAAGTTCATTAAAATGAGTTCCTTCACCACCTTCGAATCATCCCACTTCTTCTCCTTAAATAGTTACTTCAAAATCTTGACTGTTGGAGAAGATGGGATCCGTTGAATACAGAGATGAGAGTAGCATTGAATGAATAAGATTGTTTGGGTTTTTCTGCCATTGAAGTCCTGGTCTTTCTATTTTATCTCAAGCTGCTATAATGCTAATCAGAGAGGAAGATGAGTTGTGATAAATGTGTTCCTCATTTAACTAGTTACAATAGTGAAAAACTTGCAGCGCCACTTATTGCCAAAAATGATGACTGGTGTAAGTCTACATAATGATGACTTGAATGCAGATGACATTTGTATACTAGGCACATAAACGAATTCTCCTTTGACACATCATGGCCTCTCTCTGTCTGCATTTCTCTATCATAAGTTATAGAGAAATTATATCAAGGTTTGTCTATCAACAAACTTCTAAAAGAATGATTTGTTTGTTAAGTAGTAGACGAAACTTGATGCAAATGAAGTTACACTGATTGATAGACGAACACTTCCTTTGTCTGCCTTAATTCCTCTCAAAGATTTATTTGTTGATCGATCCTTTATGTATATGGTTTGTCTATTGTAGATAACAGATCAACTCTGGATGGCGTTGATGAAGATAGGTCGATTGATTGACAAACATCTTCCATAATATGAACAAATGAAGTAGGATGTGCTTCCTTTGTTCTTTGTCTTCTGTTGGAGGTGATAGACGAAGTTCGCTCAGTCTTTCACTAACAGACGAAGTGTGATTTTCTTCTTTTGTTCCTTGTTGTCTATTGAAGGTGCCAGATGAAGCTAACTTCTAACTTCAACTTGCTCAAATAGATGAAGTGTGGCATTCGTCTGGTGTAAGTGGTGGTGCTGTCGTGGGCACCCAAATTTAGAACCTTGCTCCAATCTAATTTTCTGTAGTAGTGTGAGTAAGGG